>CM033650.1:2186745-2239487 GCA_019512145.1 Engystomops pustulosus | reverse complement strand
TACTGGACATCGCGGTGTTCATCCCGTTACTGTGAACACTGTGTACTCGACTAGTGTGTATTATCCCATGCTGTACTGTGACATCGTGTGGGATATCCCTGTACTGTGACATCACGGTGTGATTATCTCCTGTACTGTGACACTACTGGTGATTATTCGTCGGACATCACTGTCCCTGACTTAATCACTGTGTGTATTAATCCTGATGCATCATGCATCTGACGGTACCATGTGTGGGATTATCCTGTACTGTGACATCACTGTGTGTATTATCTGGCTGTACTGTGCATACTGGTTTATCCCCGTACGTGCATGCTGGTGTATTATCCTGTACTTCTTGACCTAACTGTGTGTGTATTATCCCTGTACTGTGGACATCACTGTGTGTATTATCCCTGTTACTGTGACATCACGTGGTGGTATTATTTCCTGACGTGACATTCACTGTGTGTCATTATCCTCGGTACTGTGACATCACTGTGTGTATTATCCGCGTGTACTGTGACATCACTGTGTGTATATCTCGCTGTACGTGACTTATCAACTGTGTGTAGTATCCTTACTGTACATCATGTGTGTATTTCCTGTTACTGTGAATCAACTGTGGTGCCTATTCCCTTTGTACTGTGACATCCTCGTGTGTAATTATCCACTGACTTGAAATCACGTGGTGTATTATCTCTTCTGGTGACATCAGTGTGGTTTTATCCCTTGTACTGTGACATACTGTGGCTTTATTCCCTGTACTGTGACATCACTGTGTGTATTATCCTCGTATGTACATCCCTTGTAGTTATTATCCTCTGTACGTGGGGGGGGGACCATCACATGTGTGTATTATCTCGTACTTGACATCACTGTGTGTATTATCCCTGTACTTTGACATCCACGTATGTATTACCCCTTACTGTGACATCACTGTGTGGTATTATTAGCCCTGTACTGTGGATTCACTGATGTATTGTCCTTATCTGTTGTACATGCACTGTGTTATTATCCCTGTACAGTGACATCACTGGATGTATATCCTGTTTCTGATGACACCTGTGTGTATTATCCCTGTACTACTGACGATCGACTGTGTGTATATCCCGTACTGTGACATCACTGTGTGGTAATATCCTGTACTGGACATCACTGGGTATAGTCCCTGTACGGTGACATCACTGTGTGTAGTTCCTGTACTGGACATCACTGTGTGTATATCCCTGTGACTGTGAATGACTGTGTGTATTACCCGGTATGTGACATCAGTGTGTGTATTATCCGTACTTGACATCACTGTATGTTATTCTTCTGTACTGAGACAAATCATGTGTGATTATCTCTGTCAGTGGCGTAACTAGAGTCCACTGGGCCCGGGACCAAAATTCCTAATGGGGCCCCCCCGCCCCTCCAAACCTATACCTCTACAATAAAAAAAAAAAACCTCAAACCCTTTTGGCTAACCGAATTTCAGTGTGATTTTACATATCCCTCCCCAACCACAATTAATTATACATTATTATCCCCCCCCCCACAACCCCCCCCACAATGAATAATTACATATTCTTCCCCCCCCCCCCCCCCCCAACAACTAAGTATATTAAATATTCCCCCACAATGAATTACCACAATATTCTGCCCCACATAATTATTACATAGTCCCCCCCCCCCCACAATAATTACCACATACATATTCTGCCCCCCACAATTAATTAGTAATATTCACCCCCACCACAATTAATACCACATATTCTGCCCCCCACAATTAATTACACTATTCTGCCCCCACAAATTTAATGATTACATTATTCCCCCCCCCACAATTAATTACCACATAAGTATGCCCCCACAAATTAATTACCACATATTCTGCCCCCAACCAATTAAGATTACTATCCCCCCCCCACAATTTAAGTACAACATATTCGCCCAACAACCAATTAATTATTTACATATTCCCCCCCCCCCACATTAATTACCACATATTCTGCCCCCCACAATTAATTATTACATATCCCCCCCCCCACAATTAATTACCACATATTCTTGCGCAACCCCCCCCCAATGATGTTATCAGATCAAATAATGATTGATAAAAATAAGCCCCATTTAAAAAAAAAAATTAGACTCACCTCTGGCAGCGGGTCCAACGTCTTCTATTTCTTGCCGCGGGCGGGCAAGGAAGGGTGCGCGGCCAGCGTGATGACGTCATCACGCAGCTGCGCATCCCACTTCATGGAGCGATGTGCGCCGGTGTTGTCGTCCGGCCACATCGCTCCAGTAAGTGGCTCGAGGCGCACTTACTGCCGCATCGAGCACTATACAAGGACGGCGGAGCTTCCTGTCCGACTGACGAGGGCCCCTGCCCGACTTCCAGTGAACGTACCGACCGCGCGTCTCCATTGAGATGGTCCTTATCCGGGCCCCCGTCCGATGGGCCCGGTCTTCAAGGCGCCGATGCGATGCGGTCGGTACGCCACTGCTCGTAACTTGAATTACTGTGACATTACTGTGTGTATTATCTCCTGTTACTGTGACATCACTGTGTGTAGTGATCCCTGTACTTACTGTCACTGTGTGTATTATCCCTGTACTGTGACAATCACTGGGTGTTATTATCCTGTACTGTGACATCACTGTGTGTATTATCCATCTGTACTGTGGACATCACGTGTGTATTATCTCTGTACTGTGACATCCACGTGTGTATTATCCTGTACTGTGACATCACTGTGTGATTATCCGTACTGTGACATCATGTGTGTATTATCCTGTACGTGACATCACTGTGGTATTATCCTGTACTGTGACATCGCAGTGTGTGTTATTATCATGTACTGCTGACATACTGGGCTGTATTACCCTGTTACTGTGACATCACTGTGTCTATGATCCGTACTGTTGGACATCCTGTGTGTAGTTATCCTGTACTGTGACATCACTGTGTGTATATCCATGTACTGTGACATCACTGTATGATATTATCCCTGTACTGTGACTACTGTGGGTATTATCCATGTACTGGGACATCACTGTGTGTATTATCCCTGTATGCGACATACTGTGTGTATGACAGACTGTGACATCACTGTGTGTATTATCACTGTACTGGACATCACTGTGTTATTATCCTGTACTGTGACATCACGTGTGTAGTGTGATCCCTGACTGTGACATCACTGTGTGTATTATCCCATTACTTGACATCCTGGTGTGTATTATCCCTGTCTGTGACATTACGTGTGTATTATCCTGTACTGTGACATCACTTGTGTATTATCCCTGTACATGTTGACATCGCTGTGGTATTATCCTGTACTGTGACATCACTGTGTGTATTATCTCTGTACGTGGACATCCCTGTGTGATATCCCTGTACTGTGACATCACTGGTGTATTATCCCCTGTACGTGGGACTTCACTGTGTGTTGTAATCCCTGTACTGTGACATCACGGTGTGATTAGCCCTGTGACTGTGACATCACTGTGTGCATTATCCTGTAGTGACAATCACTGTGTGTATTATCCCTGTACTGTGAATCACTGTGTTGTATTATATCTGTACATGTGACATCAACTGTGAGTATTATCACATTATCCCTGTACTGTGACATCACTGTGTGTATTATCCCTGTACTGTGACATCACTGTGTGTATTATCCCTGTACTGTGACATCACTGTGTGTATTATCCCTGTACTGTGACATCACTGTGTGTATTATACATTCTTTCCTGGAGAAATAATACCAGAACATTACTCAGTAAAAGCTTTGTTTTATGGAAAGTAAATATTCATTTTAAATGAAAAAATAAGACATAATGGCGGCAGAGAAGCTTCTTAGAGACATTTTCTGCACCTCCACTAGACGGATAATCTTTTACTCGCTAAATTAATGAACATTTTAAGACAAGAAAAATGTTCCTATTTAGCGGCAGAATCTGTAAGAAGCCTCCACCGGAAATAGAAGTTGTTCACCAGGAAGATGGATGACTGGACTCCTGCAGCCATTTTGTCTGATTGATGGAGGTGAAGCTCCGCCTGTCAGAGCCGCCATGAAATGGAGTCTCTGTACATTTATAACCAGTCGCTTAATGAGACAACACAAAGACGCCGTGAGGTAAAACTGCTTGATGGTTGCTGAATTTACCTCACAGTTCACAGGATGTGACATGGGGCAAACATCGGGGGCAAATTAACTGAGATTTGTTGTGACCCTAAACCAAAACTTGATTGGGTACTTAAAGGGTATTTTTCAGTACATTTTGGATCCCTAAACCTCCTTCACACTAAATTCACCTCACTTCACCTCATACTGACACCGAGATTATGCGCCTAATGTTCGGAGAGGTGTACTGACCCGGGCCTCCCTATTTACACTGCGCATGCACCAGGGATATGGATCAGGAATGACAAAAAGTTGGGTTCTGTCTTCCAGAAACAGCGCCACACATGTTCATAGCTTGTGTCTGGTACTGCAGTTCCTCACAGTCCACGGGCAGGGGCAAAGCTGTTTTCCTAAATCCTACAGAAACCATTTGAGATACTTATGGATTTCTGGGCATGAAGAAATTTTTGATATTTATCTCCAGAATCAGATCAATGGGCTTTTGGATCCCTAAGGGTACTGCAGCAGGGTCCCTGGGTCAGAAAATGATTTAGGAGCTGTAAGGAGACACTGGGGGTCATTTACTAAGGGCCCTATTCGCGTTTTCCCGACGTGTTACCCGAATATTTCCGATTTGCGACGATTTTCCCTGAATTGCCCCGGGATTTTGGCGCACGCGACGGAAATCGGGGGGCGTGGCCGAACGAAAACCTGGCATATTCGGAAAAACCGCCGCATTTAAAAAAAAAATCTGTTCGTGGAGCCTGCACTTACCTTCACTCAGCCCGGCTCGGGGTATTCCAGTGCGTTCCGATGCTTTTCAGCGCAGCAGAGGAACTACCTTAATAAATCCCGGCCGGACCCCGAATCCAGTGCGGAGAACGCGCCGCTGGATCGCGAATGGACCGGATAAGTAAATCTGCCCCACTGTGTCAGATCTATTATTCTGGCTGCACCAGTTTTCTGTCTGACTACACTTTGGGGCTTATTTACTAAGGGTTGGGATCGCACTTTCGACTGTTTACCGTTTTCGGGATTTGTGTAGCTTTGACAGGTATTTAACGGGTTTGCGCTGGGATTGTGTCGCACACGGTTGGATTGTGGCGCAGCTGCGCTGCTTTCATGCGGCAGAAATCGGGGGTCGGGCCGTTGGACGTTCCGACTGGTTCGGACTGAGCGCGTGATTTAACTTTCAAATTGTGTCGCAAGAAAATGCACTTACATGCACCAGGAAGAAGGTGAACCCGGGACCCTGAGGGGTGCAGGAAGGACACAGGCAGATATCGGGCGCAGGATCTTAGTGACTCCCCGCCACAGCACATTATACACGGACAATGCACTTACATGCACCGGAAGAAGAGGTGAACTCCGGGACCTGAGCGGAAGCGGCACATGCAGGATATCGGCGCACAATCTTAGTGACTCCCTGCACGGGCTCATTATACTGAGTCAAATGCACTTACATGCACCAGGAAGAAGGTGAACTCCAGAGGACCTGAGCGGGGAAGCGACACATGCAGGATATCGGGCGCAGGATCTTAGTGACTCCCTGCACAGCACATTATACACGGACAATGCACTTACATGCACCAGGAAGAAGAAGGTGAACTCCAGGGACCTGAGCGGGGAAGCGGCACATGCAGGATATCGGGCACACAATCTTAGTGAATGGCGCTGGAGTCCATGATCGTCAGACAACGCACAGCGGGGATCACGCAAGGGACAGGTAAGTAAATGTGCCCCCTTCTCTTGGTTGAGCAGGTGGAACTATGCAATCAGATGTTTTACTTTTTTCTGCAGAGTCTCCTTTAAACATCGGTTATTCCACCAAAACTTACTTCAAAATGTCCGTATTCCGGAAAGTGTCTTAAATAATGCAGAATTCACGAGAGAGGTAATGCTATAATAGCGCGGGTCTCACAGACCCGAGGAGCCATCACAAGATACATTTGGATTGAGAAGTGGAAGAACTCATTGACCATACACAATTGATATTATTGAGGCCCATCTCATTCTCACAGCCAAATGTATGCGCCTCCATTCACATGTAGACCCCCGAGGGCCCCCGTCTGTGCCGCTACGTTCTTCCAAGGTAATGTGTAGTTCATGACTCCTTCAAACCATCTCTAATACTCAGCAGAGAGGTATTTTTTTCTTCTTCCCAAATTCTTTACATCTAAATTGGATAGACTCATTTGCCGTAATGTCGGAGCCACTGAAAATAGCCATGTGCCCGGGAGGGGGGCTCCTGCTCTATTCTCCTCTCAAACAATCCCAATCTCTCCGGTCTTTCATGTCTGACCAATCAGTCAGATTTCATTATGTCGTGTTCTCGTTCCGTGTGCAGGACATGCCACAGTAAGACTGAGCCGAACAATCATCACCCTACCTCAAGGGCAGATTCAATGTGTCTCCGGCCCCCTCCCTGGTGTAACACAGAAACATTTAGACATGTTACACAAGAAACGGCCTTCTCATCGATGTCAATCACCGACCCGACGTGAAGAAATGTAGAACAGTTATTGGAATTAATGTAAGACTTAAACACTTGCCAGAGGTAGACGCCGGAGAAGGAAGGGACAAGGTTTTCCTTCACATGAGGTTAGTGCAGACACTCTTCACTTCTGCGTCTGTGTGTCGGTGAATGGAAAGGAACCTATTGACCCCTGGTCGTGTGAAAGCGATATTTATGGTCTTGTCGGTGAAGAATTTTGCTAACTAATCATGTGTTTTTGGAGAGGGCGCAAAGTCAGACGCACCCTCTCTTGTCCTGTTTGAAAGGGGGAGCACGGCACTGTCCGTCATGGTAGGTGTTGGGGTGGTGACTTAAGGTTCGAGAGGGTGAAATGGACAACTAAGACCCTCAAAGATTGTGACAATGGGGATCCAAAAGCCCCTATAGGAGCTGAGAACAACCATCACCCATTCACATCTGGCACTGATATATCTTTGAAGACCAATAGAAGTGAATCGAACCATCGTCAAGCTGGTCCATTCATATGTAGAACTTGGGAACACTTTTTGACCACTGACTAGACATAAACTCATAACCATGACCTCTGGTGACCTCTCTGGATGTTACTTTACTCCCAGACTGCAATGATCAGCTGTAAGGTGTCTGTAATGAAGTTTTATTGATAATCCTTCGTCCCATTACAGCAAAAAAATTTTGAAAATCCAATTGTCACTCGGACAAAAAAAAAAAATTTGTCTGGAGCTACAATTATTAAATATACAGTTCCGACTTACATACAAATTCAACTTAAGTACAAACCCAAGGAATCTATCTTGTGCGTAACCCGGGGACTGCCTTTATATAAATTGCTTTTATGACAGAGGCCTATGGGTCAATGAGAAAGTTGGCGCCAAATGGTGGCAAAAGTTGGTGGAAAACATGAATAGTTGGAAGTATCAGACCCAGAACTGACCATCCTGGAGTCAAGTATCAGTAATTTTATGGATGCTCCAAAAAGATTGATGATTTATAATATAATACCTCCTATTCCATATAGAAGAAGGGTCAAGGGCATCAGCCAAGGGCACAATCAGAACTTGAAGATGAAGCTCAAGGACTTGCAATACCATGGTAAGAAAAGCAGACGTCATCAGGAGAACCATCGCTAGACAACAAGGACCAATACTCAGTTTTGTTCTACGAAACATAGAAGTTGTGGTCTCATTACCCCCCACATCACGTCATTGCCAGTCCCGTTGATCTACTTACCACAAATTACACAAGGACTTTTCTAACTCGACTTCTTATTTTCATGTCCCTTTTCCCCTGTAAAACTGCTCTTACATATCAAAGGTCCCCATAGTACTCATTGTCTCATTAACTCCAGCGAGGAGAGATGTCCTCATCATGTCTCTATGTATTAATGTCTTGGAGGAATCATCGGCGCTCGCTCTCTCCACTCCAGTCATAATTAGAGAAGTTCTTTGTGGGGGGGGGAAAAAAAGGACAGAAATAAAAAAAATGAACAATGTTTGAAAACTCTAATTAAAAGCAAAAGTTTCAGAGATGTAAAAAAAAACATAGAAGGAAAATGGAAATCCAGGACAGGAGCAGGATTTTTTTTAAATTTTTTGTCTATGATGTCATTTCATACATGAATAGGGGAGGCTCTACGGTTAAAGAGGACCCCCCCTCCCCAAATAAGGTCTGTACCATGTTCTTATGACCCAACTCCTTTGAGAATGAGCCATATAGTTATCCTGTTCTATGGCAAAGTAGAATTATGGGATTTCGACAGTCACAACTAAGGAAAATTTTAAGGACCTACTCTACCCAAAACTCACCCATTGGTGCTACAGAGATCCACTTCCTCCATGAAGACTACATGAAATGGTCCCTGTAAGCATGTTCTCCCTCTTCCCTGTAGGAACGTTCTTAGACACTTCTTGAGATTCTTAAGATCCTGTGATTACAGCAGCATGGGCACTCGCCTATGCTGCTGTGATCACAGGATCTTAAGAGTTTAGAAAAATCTTCAGACTAATCAATCACTCGCAATTTTCAAAAACATCAACCAACATGGAGATATATGAATGGCAGGTCATGACAAAAATATTTATGTATCACATGTTAATCCTACAGTAGTAGCCAGGACATACTGCAGGTGTTGACACTACATTTGAGCAGTAGATGCCGGGAAAGTATAGCAACTATTACTTGAACACCCATACAAATAATAGGGGGCACGGACACAATGGGGCAGATTTACTTACCCGGGCCCATTCGCGATCCAGCGGCGCGTTCTCTGCGGTGGATTCGGGTCTTCCGGCGATTCACTAAGGCAGTTCCTCCGACGTCCACCAGGTGTCGCTGCTGCGCTGAAGTTCCCCCAAGGCCCGCCAGAATGCCCTGAAGTTCACGATCCTATTCCTGGTGAAGGTAAGCGCGAGTCCCGCAACACTTTTTTTTTTCAAAATGCGGCGGTTTTTCCGAATCCATCGGGTTTTCGTTCGGCCACGCCCCCCGATTTCTGTCGTGTGCATGCCGGCGCCGATGCGCCACAATTCGATCACTAGTGCCAAAATCCCGGGGCAATACAGGGAAAATTGGCGCAAATCGGAAATATTCGGGTAACACGTCGGGAAAACGCGAATCGGGCCCTTAGAAAATGACCCCCAATGAGGCACATTTACTTACCCATCCTGCGCGATCCCTAAAAGTGCATTGTCCAGCGATTCACTAAGATTGTGCGCCCGATATCCTGCATGTGTTGCTTCCCCGCTCAGGTCCAACAGAGTTCACCATCTTCTTCCCGGTGCATGTAAGTGCATTGTCTTGCGACACAAATTGAATCCCGCGCTCAGTCCGAATCAGTCGCATCGCCCAATGGCCCGCCCCCCGATTTCTGTCACATGAAAGCAGCGCAGCTGCGCCACAATCCGATCCCTAGTTAAATACCTGTCACAGCGGCACAAATCCCGAAAATTTAGAAAATACGACAAAAGTGCGTTCCACGGACTCTTAGTAAATAAGCCCCAAATTACCCCCACTAGATTAAATAGATTGATCCCAAAATCTAATAACACCACAAAAAGGGAAACAATAATCAAATTGTATAAAGCATAAAATATCACTTAATTAAATTAAAATAAATCCAAAAAACACCATACACAGAAAAAAAGTCCACCAATGGTCAAAATAACTAAATATACACAATAAATAGATCACAGTGACCTGTATAGAGGTATTGAAGGGTATGATATCCATAAAGAAGGCGAAACACGTGTCCCTTGGTCTGTATATACCCGTGTATGTTTTGGGTATGTGTCCCTTGTCCTCTGTTATTCTTCTGGGTAATGTGCAATACTTACTTCACTTACCTTCTATTTTTACTTGTCAAACCAAGGGAACCCCAGATGGCATGGGAGGCCTGGCCAAATCCTCTCCAGCCAACCAATAAACTAAACAGAGCTAAATTTAGTGATGACCCATCCAGCGGGACATTACACAACCTCGGACCTGTATTATACTGTGAAGACCAGGGTGAAGTATCCATAAAATGGTGACACCTTGTAAAACAGGGTGTATTGAGATGACTGATTACTTATATACTTCCATATCTCCTATCTATGTGCTACCAGCAGGGAGAGAGTAAAGGGCTACAATAATTTTAGAGTCTCATGTGTAGTGAGAGTCATTATACTTTAATGTATTTTACTTCACCCCAAACTTCCTGGACCCTAAAAAACTTAACACAAGGGTCCATCTCATAACCTGAGCTCTCCTCCATAACTCCAGTGATTCTCCTCACTGCGGAAACTATTCTTTCGGATATTTGTACAGCCGGGAAAGTGCTCGAGTTCCAGACTTTTCATTTAGAGAGGTCTGTGCCGAGTCAAGTCCCAAATTTGCATTAAGAATTGCAGTGCGCCATCGCCCTCATCATGCGCTGACGGGTGAAGAGGAGGATAATGATGCATCTTCCAGCGCCGGCATCTTACTCTTTTTTTTTGTGCCGATGTGTTTTTTTCCAGATGAGGTATTTCATTATCCAATGAGTTTATCTCGGAGAGGGCACGATGCCGCACATTCTGTCAGACACAAGTGTACGTAACGGAGCGGGCAGAGAGACAAGCTTGATTAAATCGCCATGCCCATCTACGTGCACCGACACTTACGCCGCTGATCTTAATTAGACCATTTCCTTCTGAATTTTTAGTATTCCTACTATGCACATAACACAGAAGCTGCAAGTACTTGCCGCCATTTCCAGAACCTCGCTGAGGAAAACAAGAAAAATGCCTGCAGAGAAAAAAACAAATATTCTCGGCCAACTGAACAAAATGGCCGCCTGCTTCATTACGATGGGAGGTCAGGGATGTGATGTGGTGCATTAGTACCCAAGACAATAATTTGAGCCGGTCCTGGAACATATTAATAATCTGGCAAAGTCCGAGAAGCTTTCACTGGAGGATACGAGGCTAGAAATAGTATATCATGATGCTTCAACCTTCTCTGGAGCAGCGAGAATCAATGGACCCCAGGAGGAACGGTAAGATGAAGCCAAGTAAAAACAGCGGGACTGTCTGAAGGAACTGGAGGCGGATAAGAGTTCATTGACACGACTATATTACAGCTTCACACAGGCTGGAAATTGTACGGAGCTGGGATATGGCACCCATAGATTTCTATAGGGGCCTTCTCCATGCCTCCGATGTTGTATGGTGGCCTACAGAGGGGTTCTCTGTCACATTTCATATGAATCATGTACAAACAAATTACACCGAGCTCTCTCATACTCTGATTAGGATTCCAGGGGCTGTTTATTATAATGTGGTATCCCCCCACCCACATAAAACACACTGCGGGAGAGTTTCCAATTCTGGTTGGGAGCGATGGAGGTCCTCCATCTAGATGGCAACTCTATAAGTCAGTCAGTTCTTGACAGTGTCAGACCAGTGAACCAGAGGATGTTCTGGGGCTCCAACCATATGTTAGACCACATAGATACCGAACAAGACAACCTAGGGGGGACACCCCCGAGAATAATGAGCTTCATGGTTATAGTGACACAAGTAAGGTAGGTTGGTGGTTTTAGAGTTTCTCAATAAGGTAACAGCAAACAGGAACTGAATGCAGTCCTTGCATTGACTCTTGAAGGACACAGACGTTCTGTAGAACTTAACTTCAGTGGGCTGTTGCCCTTAGACTGCTTGGATAAAGACGGTGGATGTTCTGTGGACCACCAGTGGAGGCATGCCCTTGATGATGACCACTCAACAGGATGGCTCCAATAAAATTGCCAAAATCTTCATTATTGGAAGAGGCAACATCTGTTCTTTGGGTGACACAACCATGATGGATGGCACGTTGACCACCCGCCCCCTTATCCTCCATTCCGACATACAAATTGCCATTGATAGACCTTCACATATTATGACGACTCCAATCTCACAGCTAATCAGTCTCACTCATTGACGATAATCTCCTCAAATTCTGACATTTAGGAGTAAAAATTGCATCCTGGGAAATCTTTTTATTCCGTTTGTACATTTCAGTAGATACAATCGACAGAATTTCATTAGGATACATGCTCCGGATGATTGTAGGATATCTACAAAGCTTCCAGCATCTTGGTGTCCATGTACTTCTGAAGCATATGGTGAACATCCCAGGCTTTGACGATCACTTATCACTTCACTGCTTGTCTAGTGGTAAAGACGTTGCCTGAAGCTTCACTTAATCTAAAAACCACATTTTTAAATAAAAAAAATATTTTACGCATTCACTGATATTCGCAATAGTCTTTGTACCCTGTGAATGCTGTAATGGGCACATTGAGGTAGAGGGTTTGAGGTTTCGTATCGGAGGTATAGAAGCTATGGATGGATGAATGTATTCAGAAACATGATAACAGGAATACGCACCCTCTCCGATCCCCCCATTATGATTGTTGAGACAATTATAAGTTTTTCGCTGGTCCAGCTGCTTAGCCAATTGAATGATCACAGTGGTGTCTCAGGCACTTCCTGTGCACACTTCCTGTTGCGTACACACTTCCTGTTCCTGTGCACACTTCCTGTTGCTTACACACTTCCTGTTGCTGTGCACACTTCCTGTTCCTGTGCACACTTCCTGTTGCTGTGCACACTTCCTGTTCCTGTGCACACTTCCTGTTGCTGACACACTTCCTGTTGCTAACACACTTCCTGTTCCTGTGCACACTTCCTGTTGCTGACACACTTTCTGTTCCTGTGCACACTTCCTGTTGCTGACACACTTCCTGCTGCTGACACACTTCCTGTTCCTGTGCACACTTCCTGTTGCTGACACACTTACTGTTCCTGTGCACACTTCCTGTTGCTAACACACTTTCTGTGTGTCAAGGTGGGACCAGGAAGTTAAAACCAGAGCTGACCTGGTAGACAGTAGAATGGCAGTTTTGGGGACTGGTGATTAATTTTGGTCTTATTTGATTAGTTATATTGCCATAATATATCCTGTCGGACAACCTCCATCTACCCTGGTAATACCACTTTAAGGGATTTCGGGATCTTTGAAACCTTTAATGTACAGTATGTGTTTGGGTGGCCATATGATGGCCTATGGATGAATGATCCTGTAGCCAGTTATGGTTTTTGATGGACTAAGGACTAGGAAAAAACTAGCATGGGGAAACATTTCACAATCCCAAATTGCTATGTGTAAGGTATAATCTGGAGGTAGCACCCAAATTAATGAGCTATCAGCCCCCCCCCTTTCAAAAATTCGGATAAATCGATGGTCCTCATCATCTCTGTCATGCTTCGCGGTCAGTGAAGCCCCTGGACCACTGTGCACGATGACACAAGCTGACACTTGGGACCGGAGTCTAAGTGGCACCCGGTTTTCACCAGAGCCCGCCAAAAAGCAGGATGGTCTTGCTGCGGCGTGGTACCACCAGGTCGTTCCACGGTGCGACTTGTCCGCGGTGGTAGCCAAGGTCGAGGTACAGAATCACTAGGCAGTCTCGTAGTAGGGGACAGGCAGGAGGTTAAGGCATACGGCAATGATGCGAGGTCGGGGATGGAGCAGGAGGTCAAGGCTGGCAGCATAGGAGCAGGGTCAGGTCCGGGGTCACAACAGGAGATCAGAATACAGGAAGAACACAGGGAAACTTTCTCGTAGGCTAGGAGCACTAAGATCTGACGGGGGATGATTGATGGGAGCAGCCGGCTTTTCAAGAAACCCGGAAGTGGCCAGCGCCAATCAGCGGCGCGCTGGCACTTTAGATCTGCGAGTGCTGGCGGGCGCCCTAGGTAGTTGGATCAGGGGGTTGGGCGCCGCCATGGAGAGGGTCACGGGTGTGCCTGCAATTCGATACATGGATCACAGGGACACCCATGACAATCTCATTTATTACCTATGCAGTGTGTGCCACCAATGGACCCTACCATTGATATGACCCTTCTTGTGAGTTTGATGACCCCATCAGTCTTGGTCTTGGGTGGTCGCTTAGTCTCGGTGCATAAAACGACAAAAGCTGATAATGAGTCCTGATATTTTGCGGTCTGTTCCCTGGATGGTGTGATATCATTAGAGTAAGGACGCTTGTATTATGTACATGTTATGTCGCCTCCCCAGGGGGTAGGGTTGTTCCATGTGGTAGAAGTAGTTGCAGTTTGTTATACAAATCCATTTACTCTTCCACTCGACTTCAAATAACTTTGTTTCCTTTGTTTTCTACTGACATCAACACCATTAACACAGAGCTAAGCAAACAGCACGGCGGCTTACACACACCGCCGAGGAGACGCAACAGAATAATATAAAAACTTAATGAACTGGAGAAGAAAATACATTTTCTACAAGGAGATATAGAAACTTCACCTGAAGACTGAAGATTTCTCCCTGAGTGATTCCGCTTGTCTACAGCGAAAGCGCAAGATCCAAATGAGCTGTAAACTTTTGTTGCTCAGGAGTCTGGGCCGACCCTGATGGATGAGGCTTTCTAAAAATGAACATAGTGCTACAAAGCCGAGAAAAAAAATGCATCTACTTTGGATAAAGACCAAAAAAATATATATTGTTTTAACCCCTTCAGAACCAAGTTTTTTCATTTTTTTTGCATTTCTGTTTTTCACTCCTTCCACAAGGCAAATTTACTTACCCGGTCCTGTCGCGATCCCGTGGTGCATTGTCCGACGAGGATTCGGCTCTGCCGCGATTCACTAATATCGTGCACCCAAGTTCCTGCATCCGTCGCTTCTGCGTCGAGTTCCGCCGGAGTGCACCTTCTTCTTCCCGGTGCATGTGAGTGCTTGATCTTGCGACACATTTCTAAATGTTAAATCCCGCGGATTGTCCGAATCCGTCGGGTTGTCTAACGGCTACGCCCCCGATTTCTGTTGCGTGCAAGCCGGCGCCGATGCGCCAAAATCCGATTGCGTGTGCCAAAATCCCAGGGCAATTCGGTGCAAAACGGAAATCGTAGGGAAACATGACGAAAATGCGCTCCGCTGAACCTTAGTAAATGAGCCCCTATATGTTGGTTTGTTATATAGGAGATGCATTTTACTTTCTACTGGCCCCATTTAGTATTCTGTGCCATGTACAGGGAAGCTGGAAAAAAATTCTAAAGGTGGTAGAATTGGCAAATATACACAAGTATGGAAATGACACCTCTCCGTTATTCTTTGGATCAGTACAATCACAGTGATTACAAATGTATATAGGACCAGTCACCGCTAAAAACTACAGCATAAGCCGCAGTGTTAGGCCCCTTCCACACTCGTGTTGCAGATCACGTCAGAGTCTGATCAGGGTGCGATCAGGGTTTGGTCAGTGAAAAACTGACATTTTTCATCAGAGTGCAATCATTTTTCGGTCAGAGTTTGTTCAGTGTCTCAGTTTTTCACGCGCGTTTTCAATGCAACATCAATGCATTTTTCACGCGCAGATAATGCGCGTGAAGAGGACTCAGGACTGAGCTCTATCTTTTCTATGGCAATTGATGTGTGAAAAACACATTGGACTTGCCTGTGTCTCAGAGTGCAATGAGTTTTTGATGCATCACCATAGACTTGCAAAAGTAGAGCATGCCGAGATTTACACGCATTTAAAAAAAACGCGCGTGTGTGCGTGAAAAAAAAATGTAAGTCTGCAAATGCTCATTGATTACAATGGGTCAGAGTGCAATGCAAGTCAAAATCACGCGCTGAACACACCCCTAGATAAACGCAAGTGTAGAAGGGGCCTTACACTGCTGGCATTATCAGAAACCTCTGATAACGCTAACAGACACTGCTGCGCTGTACAATAGAAAACGCCTGGCTACGTCTAAGTGGTCGGGTGTATTCATGAGGGGGTGGTCTGAGGTGTTGTTTTGCCCCCGGACCACCCCGCCCACTCCATAGGCCGACGGTGACTGCCCAATCCCTCCCCATCATGAAAACGCCTGACCGCTTACAGCACGGTCCGGAGTTTTCTATTGTACAGCGCGGCAGTGTTTGTAAGCGTTATCGGAGGTTTCGGATAACGCTAGCAGTGTAACACTGCTGGGACTGTAGCACTAGGAGCTGCTTACTTTTGTAACACCTCCTAGGGCTGTTTTTCGAGTTGACAGGTCTCAATACCTTTAAAGAAATTCAAAAACCTTGTATTAATAAGAAAAAAATTGCCTTGTGTCACTTTATTCTGAAAGCCGCAACGTTTTCATACTTCACTGTACGGAGCTGTGTGAGAAATCATTGTTTGCGGGATGAGATGGTGTTTTCATACTTCACTGTACGGAGCTAGCGTGTGAGAATCTTGTTTGTGGGATGAGATGACGTTTTCATACTCACTGACGGAGCTGTGTGAGAAATCATTGTTTGCGGGATGAGATGACGTTTTCATACTTCACTGTACGGAGCTGTGTGAGAAATCATTGTTTGTGGGATGAGATGACGTTTTCATACTTACTGTACGGAGCTGTGTGAGAAATCATTGTTTGCGGGATGAGATGACGTTTTCATACTTCACTGTACGGAGCTGTGTGAGAAATCATTGTTTGCGGGATGACATGACGTTTTCATTGATGTAATTTTGAAAACTCTAGGTCCTTTCAATCACTTGGCACAATGGCAAAAAAAGTGGTGATTCGGACATTTAGGCGCTATTTTTCCGTTACAGAGTTCATTGCTGGGAATAATAGTTTTTTTAATATTTTAATAGAAGGGACATTTTGGGACGCACCGCTACCTAATATGGTTAGAATTTTACTTATTGTTATACAATTTGTCATGCTTTGTGCAGCGCTGCGTAATATGTAGGCGCTATATAGATAAAAAATTATTATTATTATATGTTTTCTAGGGAAAGGGGGCTGATTTTTTTTTAATTTTTTTTTACTATTATTTGAGCCCCCTCCCCCCCCCCCACCTAGGCTGCTTGGATCCTTGGGCGGTCTGACCACTAATACAATACAGGAAGATTTTTGTGCCACCCCCTATCGGTTGTCCATTCGTACATTAATAAATAACATTATACACAATTTTTTTGGGGGGCAAAACATTTTTGAGCCAGGACCCTACTGCACGTGTCCCCTCTGTATATAGATAGCCCCAGCACATGTCCACTCAGTATATAGATAGCCCCAGCACATGTCCGCTCAGTATATAGATAGCCCCTGCATGTGTCCCCTCAGTATATAGATAGCCCAACCAGTCCACAGTCTGCCCCCCACTTCATAGCAGATGCCCCCCTTTAATGAAATGTCCATCCTAGATGCTCCCCTTTAATGAAATCTCCTGCCAGATGCCCCCTTTTTACTGACCTAGCGGCTTCTTCTCCTCGGCCCTGCGGCTCTGTCTTCTCCTTGGCCTGCAGCTCCATCTTCTGCTCTTCTGGCCCGGACACATCACTATGACGTGACAGTGTTGAGGCAGTGGCACGTCATAGTGTAAGGGCCCACGCGACGCATACTATATGACGTCACGTGACCATGACACTGCCACGTCATACTGATGCGCCCGGGCCGGAAGAGCAGAAGATGGAGCTGCAGGCCACGGAGAAGAAGCCAGTAGATGAGTACTTTTTTTTTCTCCTCCTTTTGATAGGGAAATGGGGGGACCTTGAACACAGCGCCCTGAAGTATGCCTGTTAAGTGTCCTGCTCCTAACAGGTGGACTACTGTGGTTGTTGCCAGCACCGACCGTGGCAGTTCCCAGCAGGTGTCAGCTGTGTAATACAGCTGACACCCGCGGCATATGCAGAGGACTCTGTCCGTGAACCCTCTCCATACTCCACTTCATGACCACATGATAAACACTTACCCATAGATCCAGGCACCATGACTGTATGATCTTCTTACATTTGTTATTCATGACTTCCTTCCTTCTAATATCAACTTTTAAAAGTATGCTTTACAGACTGTTACACTATCTCCTCCTCCCTCAACACTTGTACAGTAAGTGGTCCTGTATTCTCAGTGCTAAGAAAGAAGGGGGAGACTGTGTAACCGTCTGTAAAGCCAGAGGGGCTAGGGTAGCCTCTTTGACTCATTAGCATAATTGTCTAAGTTGATTTTAGAAGGAAGGAGGCCATGGATAACAAATATAATAACATTATCACGGTGCCTGGATCCATGAGTAAGTGTCCCTGGTTTATCATGATGGATTTTGATGGTAGATTTCCTTTAAATTAAGTAGCAACAATGTAACAACAATCAACAACATACAGCAAATAGTTTCATTATTTAACAGATACAGTCAAAATGTAGAAGTAGCAGGAGATAAAGTACAACCTTCTAATTTCATAGAGGAAGGTAAGTCGTTTCTTTTCCCCAGTTCTCCCAGTCCATTGCTTGTAGAAAATAAAATTTGTATCACAAAAAACAAGCCCCCAAACTAAACAAAAAAACCCATATAACTTTTGGGAAACAGGGGAAGGGGTAAATAATGGAAAAATAAAAGCGGGAAAGGTAAACAACAGGGAGATAATTGGTGGTGAAGAAGGAGGAAAGCAAAAAAAAACTAGAATCAAAGAAGACGTCAAGCGTGAGTCACCGGGATTAATTGTTTGTTCTGTCGCTGAATGTGTCTGATTAGTTCTGTGTCCTCTCGTCTGCACCACGGGAGGACTCCGCTGAGTGTCTGTGTACTACTCAATAGGCCGAGTCCTCCACTGGTTTCCATCTCTTGTATGGAATGACAATAACAAGGATTTTTCCCCTTTTGTGTAGATCTGGTCTGTGACTGCTACGTGTTCTCTCTATGAGGATATTATTATTACTGTTTTTATTGCGTTTTCATCTCTTTACACATTGGTGGGATTTTTCATGTCGTGACTTTTCAGTTACTATGTGGTTGTTAGTAGGTGGTCACGTTTAGGTCTCGTCTGGAGTGTCATATTTGGTCACGGTAGGTTCTTCATTCTGTATGAATAGAAAGAGGGTCGAAACACAATGGGGATCATTTACTAAGGGCCCGATTCGCGTTTTCCCGACGTGTTACCCGAAAACTTCCGATTTGCGCAGATTTTCCCTGTATTGCCCCGGGATTTTGGCGCACACGATCGGATTTTGGCGCATCGGCGCTGGCATGCACGCGACGGAAATCGGGGGGGCGTGGCCGAACGAAAAAACCCGACGGATTCGGAAAAACCGCCGCATTTAAAAAAACGAAAGTGTCGCAGAGCTTGCACTTACCTTCACCAGGAATAGGCCGGTGTATTTTAGTGCGTTCCGATGCTCTTCAGCGCAGCAGCGGCACCTGGTGGACGTCGGAGGAACTACCTTAATGAATCCGGGCCGGACCCGAATCCACCGCAGAGAACACGCCGCTGGATCGCGAACGGACCGGGTAAGTAAATCTGCCCCAATGTAATTTTTAAAATTTTCCCCCCAACTCGAGTTTCCCATGTCGTAGGGAAATGTAGGACTTGCAAGTCCAGGAGTCTTGGGCTCATTGAATGTGGAGAAACATGTGGTACCTTAGGTGGATCTGTAGGACACAGGTGAAGGAACCACCATTAGGCAGCAAAAAGTAGTGTTTATGTAGTCGAGATGACTTCTACTTAACAGGCCACCCCCTCACCTGAACTTGTCTGTCTCTCCGTATAAAGCTCTGTACCTCTCCTTTCAATCAAATCAACAAGGAGTCTCCAGGACCTCAGAAGTCTCAGGACCTCCAGGACCACTTTATGATGTCTGCCACACTCTCCTTCCAGTATAATGCATGTGCAATGTAACCGACATCATAAAGTGGTCAAAGAAGCCACGAGACTTCTTCTGTTGTAGTTGTAGCTTATTGTAGTTCATTCAGATGTTCATCTTACAGATCTCTACCATCCTATGTATTCAGATGATATTACCAGGGGCGTAACTTCAGGGGTAGCAGACATAGCGACTGCTATGGGGCCCACAGTGTCAAGGGGCCCGGCCTCCCGACCTGACACATGGAGGATGTGCACCATTATATACGTATATATGTATATAATGGGGCAGATTATAGACCGGTACTGTCTTGATCCAGCGGCGCGTTCTCTGCGGCGGATTCGGGTCTTCCGGCGATTCACTAAGGTAGTGCGCCCGATGTCCACCAGTTGTCGCTGCAGCGCTGAGGTCGTCGGCGTTCACTGGAGTTCACGATCCGTTGCTGGGTGCAGGTAAGTGCGTGTCAAGCAACACTTTTTAAAAAAAAATACGGTGGTTTCTTCGAATCCGTCGGGTTATCGTTCGGCCACGCCCCCCGATTTCCGCCGCGTACATGCCGGCGCCGATGCGCCACAATCCGATCACGTGCGCCAAAAACCCAGGGCAATTCAGGGAAAATTGCCGCAAACCGGTAATATTCGGGTAACCCGACGGAAAAACGCGATTCGGGACCTTAGTAAATGACCCCCAATATGTATATTACAGTGCCACACCTGGCCAGGGGTTGAGGGTCAGTTGCATTACCAGACACAACCTGTGGACAGATGTGTCACTCTTTCCAATACTAAGTAGTAGCAGAACCATTAAAATTCAAACTGGATTGAACCCGAATTTTAAAAAATGTGTTCAGGTTAAGGTTTGTGGCACCGATCGCAAATGTTAAATGTTTAAATGCTTCTGGCAAAGTCGCCGGCACCATTTAAAGGGGTTTTCCACTTTAATCACATTCCAGCAACTAATAGATATTGTCTGTGTAATGAATAGTTATAAAACTATTATGAAAATATTTTCTTCATCAATTCTGAAGGTTTTCTAAGATCTCTGCTTGATGTCATTCTATAGGAATCTTCATTGTTTACTTCCTTTTGATAATGGTGATGTGATCTCATACAGGTGCACAGCACAGGTGCAAGCTGTGTGATGCTAATGAGCCATGCACCTGTGTGACATCACATGACCAGGGATATATAAAAAGCCGTGCACCTGTGTGACATCACATGACCAGGGATATATAAAAAGCCGTGCACCTGTGTGACATCACATGATCAGGGATATAACGAGCCATGCACCTGTGTGACATCACATGACCAGGGATATAACGAGCCGTGCACCTGTGTGACATCACATGACCAGGGATATAACGATCTGTGCACCTGTGTGACATCACATGACCAGGGATATAACAAGCCGTGCACCTGTGTGACATCACATGACCAGGGATATAACCAGCCATGCACCTGTGTGACATTACATGACCAGGGATATAACGAGCCGTGCACCTGTGTGACATCACATGATCAGGGATATAACGAGCCGTGCACCTGTGTGACATCACATGACCAGGGATATAACGAGCCGTGCACCTGTGTGACATCACATGACCATTACATCTATCCACAGGAAGTAAACGTTGAAGCTTTCTATAGAATGACAGCAAGCAGAGATCTAGAAAACAGTGAAGAATTTATACAGGAAGTATATTGGAAAATTAAATAACTTGAACCATATATTCAACCATATATTGAAGTGGTCCGGGGGACCTGAACCTCCAAAGATTGGTACGAAACTGAACTTTACGGTTTGGGTCCGCTCAACACTGCTGAGCAGCCATGTTTTTGTAGTCCTGTTGGACCCCTTTGAGTCCTGACTGATGTATTCATGATTTGTCTGTGATTATACATTTTTGCAGCCGCAGCAGCACGACTGATCCCTCCACATCACACAGAAGCGTCTGAAGTCATTGTACTATTTGTTCTGTTTTTGCTTCATACTTAACCAAACCGCTGGTCGTGACGGCGCCGTACAATGGCCGCCGGGATATTTATAGTCTTATGGTCGGGCTCCACAATTAGTAGACCACATGGAGTGTGGGAAGAGACCTTGTCATAGAGAAACGCACAATCACATTGTGATGATTAAGACTGATTTATAGACTCAAACATGACAAAATAATATAACAGTCACATATAGAGGAGCCAAGAATAGCAGCAACCAGGTCTGAGCAGAGTTCTACATCAAATTCTAGTTCTGGGGTTCGGGAAGCAGATTTTGAGGTCTCGGTAGATTTCAGGTTCACTACGAGGCACACTACGGGGAGCAACATATAGGGTACAGGCACAAAGTTCAGAATCAGATTTTCTAAGTCAACGTTAACCCGAAAAGTCTAGGTACAAATCTGGGTACATGTACAAATTTGAAATCTGGAGCTCGCAAGTTTGGGCTATGGGTGTTGGGTGGAGGAACTTTATGGACTTAGATGGACTGTATCCAAGTGTTATCCCACCAAACCTTCTGTAATGTTTTTAAGTTTGAGGTCCAGGGTTCACAAGGACACAAGGTTGGGCGATGGGTGGTGGGTACGAGGCCTAGAACTTGCTGGGCCTGGGGGAACTGCATCCGAGAGTTAACCCAATGAACCTTCAATAATGGTTCCAAATTTGGGATCCAGGGTTCACGAGGAAACAAGATTGGGCAATGGATGTTGGTTACGGTGATCAGAACCTGCAGGGCTTAGGTGAACTATGTCCTAGAGGCACATCAATGAACCTTCTATAGTGATTCCAAATTTGAGGCCTGGGGTTCACAAGTACAAAAGGTTGGGCGATGGGTGGTGGGTACGAGGCCTAGAACCTGTTGGGCCTGGGTGAACTGCATCCTAGAGTTAACCCAATGAACCTTCAATAATGGTTCCAAATTTGGGATCCAGGGTTCACAAGCAAACAAGTCTAGGCAATGGATGTTGGTTACGGTGACCACAACTTGCAGGGTGAACCATGTCCTAGAGTCATATCAATGAACCTTCTATAATGATTCCAAATTTGGGATCCAGGGTTCACTAGGACACAAGGTTGGGCCATGGGTGTTAGGTACAGAGACTAGAACCTGATGGGGTCAGGTGAACCGCATCCTAGAGTCATCCAAATGAACCTTCTATAGTGGTTCCGTAATGGAACATTCAGCAGGACGGCTCTGCGATGGATTCTCCTGACCCCTCCAAAGCCATGAGCTGAAGAAGTAGGTCACAGCTTCTCTGGAGTTCTGATTTTCATGGACTAAAGAAGTTAAGGGCAAATTCGGTTTGTGATGAATGGTTTTGCTCATACTTATTTTTTTTGCATTCTTGGGCCCTTTGCACATGAACGTTTTAATACAGCGGTGTATTCCATCGTTTCAGAACCGATAGCACATGGGCCACATTCACTTTAATGGGGAATACAGTCAATCATTTCAATGGCCGTATTTCACACCGCATTGTACCATGGAAAAAAGCACGCTCTATCCGTCGCTGTACGTACGGCCTGACTGCATGTCTCCCTATGGAGACTTTATGTGGAAATTTATCCCATCTGTAACAAAATGTTTCAAGAACACATAATTTACCAACTTGCTTCCGCTTTCCTGTTGCCAATCTTTTAAAATGATTTTTCCGGTCCAATGGACCTGGTGCCTTTACACTGCCTTACAGCATAGTCAATACAGGGTGCTGCATGTCATCCCATAGCGGCTGACATCATAGTCTGCGCGCCAGTGAGTTCTAAGTTTATTTTTTACATGCTGGGGCTCATTTACTAAGGGTCCAAACGCCGCACTTTCATCTGGTGTCCCGAATATTTCCGATTGCTGCTGAATTCCCCCCCCCCCGGGATTTTGCCGCACGCGATCGGATTGTGTCGCATCGGCGCAGGCTTTCACGCATCAGAAATCGGGGGGCGTGGCGACGGATTCGGAAAAACCGCAGAATTTAAAAAAGAATTTGTGTCCCAAGAACAAGCACTTACATGCACCGGGACGAAGAAGGTGAACTCCGCAGCAGCAGCGACACCTGCTGGATATCGGGCGCATGACCTTAGTGAATCCCGGTAGACCGGAATCAGCGTAGGACATGAGCCCCATTGTGCTGAAAAACTCTCGAGTATATACTACATTCCAATCTTTAGTCCAAGATTCGGGGAAAAAAAATGTGAATAATGTGAAGATTATAGGGTAGTAAATGCAGGCATCACTGGGCGACTTTGAACACAGGGCGCCCCCCCATTCTTTTGGTGACAGTCACATCACAGAGCGCTTCCCCCCTCCTCCACCACCCATGCAGCTTTGAATGACACGTAGCTTCTCCGGGGAGGGGGCCCTTCTTCTTCGTGCTGCGAGGACATATTTCAGACCATGACCAGATTGTTTATTGCACGGGAGAAGATGGCAGCGTGTCAGTCACCTGGAGAGGGACAATCTGCTCTGCCCTTAGGATTTGCAGCTTCTAGTAATGTATTCAGTAATTGCTTTATTATATTGCTGCAAATCAGGAGCAAGATAAACGGATTGATTAACCTGTTACAGTGTGAAACGCCTGAGCGCCGAGCTAAATTACCCAATTTAGATTAAATTTGAGGCTTTCCAGTTTCTCTGATCGCACTTAACTCGTTCAGTGGGTTACAATTAGCGAGGAGCAAAATCTTCCGAAATTCTCTTCTCGGCTGATTCCTCTCCCCCGTGGGCGCCATGAATAACCCTGGAGACGCACCTGACACCTGCTATTTGCTAATCCATTTTGCTTTTGATTTGCAAAAAACATGTCATCAACTAATTCTGCATTAGCTTGTGTTTTAGTATCTGGCAGTAGATGATCATGGAAGTCCAATGATGATCGGTACCGTATGGACCCTACTGGACGGAAATATGAGGAATAAATATGGGGCATATTTCTCTGTTTACAACTGTCTTAATTTGCACCAAAGAAAGGCCTGAAATATCTTGCACTGGATCTATTGGTTTTAGATGCTTTTATGATGAGTGGGTGTGGCCTAAAGGAAAGGAGGTGTGGCCTCATGGGAAAACGGGGCATGTGCCGAAAATAAAATCAATCTACTAAAAATCTGACTGGTAAGGAGCCAGGAGGCATGAAATTATACAGCACCTGGATCAGGTCGAGAGAAAAAAAAATGAGTGCAGGTGTAGGGCAGATCTCAGGGTTTTAACCCCTGCCTGCTTCTTAGCCTCATACTGCCAGCACAATACATGACAGTAGGTAATAAGCAGGGGCGTAACTTGGAGAGACAGATGCCTGTAGCAAACTTTTGAATGGGGCTGCCCTTAAAGAAAATACTAATTTGTATATTGACACATGTGAGTTACAATCCCACACATTTATGCACTTATATATACACCATATATACACTATACACACCATATATACACTATACACACATACAGCATAAACCTACATAAAGTATATCCACATCACATATACTGTACATACACCATATACCCATCACATATGCACAAATGTATAGACCATATACACACATACAGCATAAGCAAACATAAAGTATATACACATACACATACACCATATACGTATCACATATGCACACACATATAGACCAAATGTACACCATATATCCACATACAGCATAAACATACATAAAGTATATACACATCACATATGCACACACATACAGACCATGTACAAATCATGTACACACATACAGCATAAACATACATAAAGTATATACACATATAAATACACTATATACACATCACATATGCACAAACTTAAAGACCATATACACACATACAGCATAGGCAAACATAAAGTATATACACATTATATACACAACACTATATACATATCACATATGCACACACCTATAGCCATGTGCACTTCATATACACACATACAGCATAAACATACCTAAAGTAAATACACATCACATACACTATATACACATAACATATGCACACACTTATAGACCATGTACACATCATATACACACATACAGCATAAACATACATAAAGTATATACACATATAAATACACTATATACACATCACATATGCACACATACATATAGACCACATACAAAAAGCATACATACATACATATACATACAGAAAATACACACATACATACAATACCATATACAGACTTACATCCAATACCCCAAATGTCAAGGCCCCCTGACACAGTGGGCCCCACAGTGGCTTCTCTTGCTGCTACTCCTGTAGTTACGCCCTTGGTAATAAGAATAAGAAAACTGGAAGTCACCAATACACATACCTGCCAAATACAAGAAAAAAGGGAAGACCTCTAGGAGTCCCTGGCAAGGGTGTATTTAGGAAAAAGGAAGACAGGAGTGATACTGCACCACAAAGGTGGCTTGGAGATGTCTACAGTAAAGTGTGATTAACGTGTGGAAGATTGGAACCACCAAGCTTCGAGCTTCCAAGTACATCATACAGTTAAATTGCCTCTCCTGTATCTCAGGGGGTTTGATATACCATCTCATGGAAACCAGAAGACCACTATTACCGTCAGCCGGTGCATTCATGGTTCCAGGATATCACACAACGCACAATGTTCAAACGCGTGGATAGTTGGGATGGTTGAAAGATGAGATAATGGTGATAATGGCATAAAAAACAAATGATGGCATGAGGAACAAACAGAAAAGAACTGAACCTGACTCAAGATGTCCCTAAATTGTGCCAAATATCCATCCCAATGAGGTATTCCATCCATGAGAAACCACAACGGGAGATATTTAGAGACTCTCCAGTGTAAAGCAGTGATGGTGAACCTTTTATAGACCAAGTGCCCAAACTACAACCCATACCCAACTGTTTATCATGCGTGACAAGACCTGGGCGGCCTGGGAGTGCAAGTAGATATCTTGAGTCCTCTTTGGTGATGGACTGGGTGCCGATAGAGAGGGCTCTGAGTGCCACGTCCGGCACCTGTGCCACAGGTTCGCCACCACTACCCTGTAGACTGAACAACACAGATCACAGATAACACAAACAACACGGGTGCCCTAGGATCCAGTAATGAAAATGGACATAAATCAGTCAAGTTCCAGATTCCTACATTGAAACGGGACAAAAAAAATAAAAATAAAAGAACAAAGCACAAATAACTTGGGCAACCCTGAGGTTGGTTCATGTCTAGTATGACCTACAGGAACTTTGTAGGCTGGTAGGCCTTGTCTTTGTCATTCAATAACTAGGGAGTGCCTGTTGGGAGACTTGTCCTTGGTTTGTGGCAATGCTCTTAGTAGAAATAGATATGAAGAATAAGATTTTGAGGGTTGGGTCTTGTCTTGTGAGCTGGGGGATCCTTCTAATTTGAGATTGTGTGAAGGTCTAGACCATGTCTTGGTGCAATAGATTCATTTTTCCATGTAGTAGGGGTGGTCTCTTAGGAACTGGAGACCAGGTGGAGGACATTTCCTTGCTTTTTGAGAACTTCTGGTTCTCAGTGGTAGACTGATACTCTGGATGACTTGTACACGTCTTTCAAGAACTGGAGACTATGTAGAAGGCTGATGGTATCTGGATATACTTCTTCGATCTAATTTTAATATGGAACTTATTCAGATCAACATCTCATTTAGAGCATTAGGTCTTATAGATATTACCTGCTGTAGGACATATTAGGGCAGATTTACTTACCCGGTCCATTTGCGATCCAGCGGTGCGTTCTCTGCGGTGGATTCGGGTCCGGACGGGATTCATTAAGGCAGTTCCTCCGACGTCCACCAGGTGGCGCTGCTGCGCTGAAAAGCATCAGAACGCACTCAAGTTCACCGGCCTATTCCTAGTGAAGGTAAGTGCAAGCTCTGCACCACTTTTCTTTTTTTAAATGCGGGGGTTTTTCCGAATCCGTTGGGTTTACGTTCGGCCACGCCCCCCGATTTCCGTCGCGTGCATGCCAGCGCCGATGCGCCACAATCCGATCGCGTGCGCCAAAATCCCGGGGCAATTCAGGGGAAATCAGCGCAAATCGGAAATATTCGGGTAACACGTCGGGAAAACGCAAATCGGGCCCTTAGTAAATGACCCGCATTGTCTTGGGGGACTAGTAACCGTCTATTGAGTATCAAAGATTTCCTTTGAAGGGCAAGTTCTCGTCTTCAGAAACCTCTCTCTAGGACTTGTACCCATCTCGGGAAGCTATTGATAGCCCATTGTCCTTGCTCCGAGCTGGTCCTCTTAAGACAAAGTGACAGCTCTGCATCTATTAAATATGTAACTATACTAAGGCTTCCTGGTACTTACTGACAGCCTAATGTCTCCGTGTTGTGACAAAGGTTGCCGAATCTTACAATGAGGAATTACCGCTCCCCCGAGCCACTTTTCTTCTGACTGTCGGGCTCAGATGAAGGAAGCAAGGAGAAATAGAAGTGTTGGAACAGACTGTGCACTAATCCTGTTACAACAAGCGGAGAGGGAGGAAAATCTGAATTAGCAGACGCTGTATTAAGGAAAGCCATGATATAAAATGCTATTCCCTAATATAATGTCATGGAAGGACTATGGAGGATATGCAAATCTTCAGGATTTTCTTGGTGGAGTCACTGGTCGCGTTCTTTTACATGTGGCAAAGATCCGATCTCCTGCCCAAGGCTCTTGTCTAAATACAACGACAAGGTTTGTTAGGTCAGACACCCGGTGTAACACAGCAGATGTGGAGCCACTAATCAATCAATCACTAATTGATTGACTTGGGGCTACTCCTGAGGATACTATCAAAGTGGCTTCATGGTGCTCACCCCTGTACAAAGAGGTGGACATCACTGCAGGGATACAGCAGGCTATTACTAGTAATGCAAAGACTTACCTAGATAGACCGGCACCAAAACAGTCTGATTTCACGACATAGAGGAGTTCAGTCTAAAAGGGAACCTGTCATCAGAAATTAACCTAATAATGCACTACCAGGATGTTGACGATCTGCTGAACAGCTTCTACATCATGTTTCTTTTAGGGCCCAACTTGGTGGCATCGTCCAGAAAACAGCATTGAAATGAGATGTAAGTTGGATGTATTAAGTCATGGAGGTGGAGAACTCAACACTGAAGTCAAGCTCTCCCTGCCTCAGATCACCTCGTCCCATATGATTGACATCATGCACCGGGCTTCAGGAGATCTGATCAGTGATGTATCTGGATGTAGGACCATCAATTACAGTGAAGAGGGCTTTCTAAGGCAGGAAAAGCTTGACTTCAATATTAACTCTCCGCCTCCTTGACTTCATAATTCCAATTTACATCTTGCTTCAAAGTTCATTTGATGTGTGCCACCACAACAGGCAAGGAATGAAAGAAACATGATATAGAAGATGATATAGAAGCTCAACTCCTTGAGAACATACTGGTAGTGGTTTATTAGGCCAATTTCTGATGACAGGTTCCCTTTAAATGAAATCATCTTTAGTTTTGAACCTACAAAGCTGCAGACACTGTTAGGCAGCCGTCCTGGATACCTTGTGTGTGTGGATAGTAGCAGCAGGACTGTGAAAAATGCATTTATATTCCAGGATCATAGCTGGACTTGAAGAACTCTGGTGCACTGATGTGTTCTTAAAGTCCAGATACAATCCTGGAGTATAAAGCCATGTTAAATCAGGTCAGGAGTTGGGTTTATTTTACAGACTTTTACAAAACCTTTGCAGGGCACAAGAAGTCTAGAAGCACTAAGGCATCTGCCCATGGGTGCCTTATGTAACTTAGGCAGGCGAAGAATTTGAAATTGGGCCCCACATGACGGGTGGTCTGCCATGGCTCATCAGATGTTCAAGCTGGATGCTAGCATAGATCCCTCTTGTTAAAGTATAAATACCATATATACTCGAGTATAAGCCTAGTTTTTCAGCACAAAAAAATGTGCTGAAACCCCAAACTCGGCTTATACTCGAGTAAATAAATATAGGTTTTACCAGGTTTTTGTGGTAAAATTAGGGGCCTCGGCTTATGCTTGGGTCGGCTTATACTCGAGTATATACAACGTATATGTTTTGGAGTGTTTACATTTCACATGATGATATTTTGATTTTTTTTTTTACGCCAGTTTTGGTTGACTCATAAATACGCATGAATGTGCACAAATCCAGGACAAATACCACCTGGTACATACTACAAGCATCTCCACTGTTCACAAATCATCACAATTACCCCTAATAATTTATGAAAAATGATTTATTTTGTCAATTGTGAGTTGGGTTGATGGAATGGCTCCGGATAATGTCAGCGGCAGGCGGACATGTTTGCCGTAGGTGCACAATCACACGATGCCTAATGACAGGCCTATTAACATGGCCGGGATATGTGTATAATACCAGGGAATATCACGTCAAGTCCTGAGCGCTGACTGTGAGGCATGATTGTCATGGCCGTGCCGTGTATGGAAAGTGACAAGATGAGAGGAGGGTGAATATTGTGCCTGATTACACAATGTGTTTACTGTCCCCAGCAATTAGGGGACATTCTGTGTGGCTGATGGGTCCTCTCCTGTGGCCAGACATTACCTATAATGAGATGTGCCCCGGCGTTATCTCTGGCTCACAATGACAGGCGGCCATTAAGGGAAAAAGAATTGCGTAAAAATGTATTTTTTTTCCTCCTTTTTAGATCAATGATAAAGCATGAAAGTAAACACCATAAAAACTAGCAACCCCTATAGCTTTTCTTATAATCTTTGACCATTTGATGTTTTTACTGGGTAACTGCAAAAATTTGAGCAGATCGAACAGATTGTCAACACAGCTATTTTGTCGTCAATTTTTAAGACATTAATTTATCATGACAACAAAGATGGCTGGACTTCCTGTTGTCAATTCACCGTGACAACCAAGATGGCTGCACTTCCTGTTGTCAATTCATTGTGACGACCAAGATGGCTGCACTTCCTGTTGTCACTGTGACGACCAAGATGGCTGCATTTGGTGTTGTCAATGTAGCAAAAAATGGCCAACTGTTAATAAAAACATATTTACCAACCCCAAACTGCTTCTCTGATAGCTGGTTGACACATGATCCTATACGCCTAGAGGAGAGAAGGTTCTACCATCACCATAGACAGGGGGCATCCTCTACACCTAGAGGAGAGGAGGTTCTACCATCACCATAGACAGGGGGCATCCTCTACACCTAGAGGAGAGAAGGTTCTACCATCACCATAGGACAGGGGTATCCTCTACACCTAGAGGAGAGGAGGTTCTACATCACCATAGACAAGGGGGCATCCTCTACACCTAGAGGAGAGGAGGTTCTACCATCACCATAGACAGGGGCATCCTCACACCTAGAGGAGAGGAGGTTCTACATCACATAGACAGGGGATCCTCTACCCTAGAGGAGAGGAGGTTCTACCATCACCATAGACAGGGGCATCCTCTACAACTAGAGGAGAGGAGGTCTACCATCACCATAGACAGGGGCATCCCTACACCTAAGGAGAGGAGGTTCTACCATCACCATAGACAGGGGACATCCTCTCACCTAGAGGAGAGGAGGTTCTACAATCACCATAGACAGGGGCATCCCTACACCTGAGGAGAGGAGGTTCTACCATCACCATAGAAGGGGACATCCTCTAACCTAGAGGAGAGGAGGCTCTACCATCACCATAGACAGGGGCGCATCTCTACACCAGAGGAGAGGAGGTTTACCATCAACATAGACAGGGGGCATCCTCTACACCTAGAGGAGAGGAGGTATACCATCACATAGACAGGGGCATCCTCTACATCTAGAGGAGAGGAGGTTCTACCATCACCATAGACAAGGGGCATCCTCTACACCTAGAGGAGAGGAGGTTCTACCATCACCATAGACAGGGGGCATCCTCTACACCTAGAGGAGAGGAGGTTCTCCATCACCAAGACAGGGGGCATCCTCTACACCTAGAAAACCCCCACAGGAGAGGAGGTTCTATCATAACCATAGACGGGGGCATCCTCTACACCTAGAGGAGAGGGTTCTATCATCACCATAGACAGGGGGCATCCTCTACACTAGAGGAAGGAGGTTCTACCATCACCATAGACAGGGGGCATCCTCTACACCTAGAGGAGAGAGGTTCTACCATCACCATAGACAGGGGGCATCCTCTCACTAGAGGGGAGGAGGTTATACCATCACCATAGACAGGGGGCATCCTCTACACCTAGAGGAGAGGGGTTCTATCATCACCATGAAGGGGCATCCTTTACAGCTAGAGGAGATGAGGTTCTACCATCACATAGACAGGGGGCATCCTCTCACCGAGGGGAGGAGGTTCTACCATCACCATAGACAGGGGGCATCCTCTACACCCAGAGGAGAGGAGGTTCTACCATAACCATAGACAGGGGGCATCCTCTACACCTAGAGGAGAGGAGGTTCTACCATCACCATAGACAGGAGGCATCCTCTACACCTAGAGGAGAGGAGGGTCTATCATTACTATAGACAGGGGGATTCCTCTACACCTAGAGGAGAGGAAGTTCTACCATCACCATAGACAGGGACATCCTCTACACCTAGAGGAGAGGAGGTTCTACCATCACCATAGAAAAAGGTTCTTTACTGTAAGAGCAGTGCGACTATGGAACTCTCTGCCACAGGTTGTTGTTATGGCGGACTTTATGCACATGTTCAAGAGATGTTCTTCTTGGTCCACAGGATGGCACTTGTGATATAAGAAGAAGTGACATGGTCTTTGGAGGCCACTGAATCGCTGAAATAGGTCTTGTAATCCTGGTCAAGATGTCAAAACTGAAGACTGAAAACTAGGTCATGAAGTGAGAACTGGGACCACAATACGTTCAATATACTTTCTTGTTTGGGCAACCTTGCCCCGGCATCAATGGGGTTGTCTTTGTTCCTGGAGCTCTTGGACTCAAAAGATCAAACTTGGTGCGCTGTAGCAGCAGAGACATAGTCAATGATATTTGGGTCCTTTCTTTTGGGCGACGCTCTCTTTTCTTCCTTTGTAGCTGCTGTCTAGACGTGGAGATAACGAGGCATTACTCTTCTGTCTCTCAGATCAACAATCTGCACTTTACATTACGTTACACATCCAAGCTCATTTCCGCACAATCACAGCTGCAATCTGGAAATTAGAGATCTTCCTGAGAATTACACAGCGCAATTACCTGCTCGGGAACATTATGGGCTTGGAAATACATCTGAACAATTCGAGGTCCTTGTGGAGTAAATAGGAAGATAATATAACAATGCTGGGTCTGTATGCGGCCAACAATGAGCAGTGCGCCGAGCTCACATCTCCCTAATTAAAATGTAAGCAGACTACCGGAGCCGATGCCATGAGTCGCCATGATTTTATAGCTTTTACCACTCTCAGTTTGCAATACTACAATTAATTTATAAGCATGAAACAAAGGAGAACCAAAGTACCAATAGGTCCTCACTTGTCCAACCGTCGAGGACTAAAGATCTTTGAATTTTCTTACATACCGCTGGTTGCCATTTGTCTTCTGTAGATCTGAATTCCGTTTCGCTTCTCTCTATGGGATGGAGGAATTTCGCTGTTAAATCTGTGGCCAAATCCATGGTGGAAACTTATGTACTACGTGAGGGTTTCCTGCAGAGTTTGGGTTGGGTTTGGCCAAGGATTTGGTGTGCAGAGGGTACCCAGGGGATGAATAAAGTTGAGGTCTCTTCTTGTACTATTTGCCTCATGAGAGACGTAACTTCAGGGTGTGCAGTTTCATTTGGGCCCAGGAGTCCTTACGTGGAAATCCCTAATTTGAACCATAGGAAAATTGTATAATATCCCACAGGACGGGTCATCACTACATTTAGCTCCAGTTAGCTTCCTGGTCAATTGGAGAAGGTTTGGCCAGCCCTCCCATGCCACATTTACACTTCCTTTACCCTTAAAGGAATATTCCCACAAGACAAGATTCTTATATGTACTCAGGATAACAAAATATCACATTCTCTATTTCACTGTTATTAAAAAAAAAACAGCATTTCACAGATATAATTCCAACCTGGCCGCGGAATTTAAAAAAGGATTTGTGTCTCAAGATCAGCACTCACATGCACCAGGAAGAAGCAGGTGAACTCCGGCGAGACCTCGGGCAGAAGCGATGGATGCAGGAACTCGGGCACACGAGCTTAGTGAATCGCGGCGGACCCGAATCCTCATCGGACAACGCACCACGGGATTGCGACAGGACCGGGTAAGTAAAATGTGCCCCACTGACTTCCTGCCGGCAAACAACACATGACAGCTTAATGGAAGTAAAGCTACAAGCAGATAAGTTCTTTATACGGGGGAGGAGGAGGGAGACACATCAGATCTGTTAGTATGTTGTGGAAGAGCAATGAAGTAGCAGAGCTGAGACGGTCATTGTGTTTAATATGCATCTCAAGGATCTTATCATCTCATCATCACTGATCTGTCTCATATCTCTTTCTATGTGTCAGATACTAGTTCAATGTTCAGAAGGTAAATGAAAGTCTATATAAACCTGTACCCTGATAATCTAACCACATTTTCAGCTCATAGAACTAGAGGGATTATGAAGTGTCTGTTTAGAGAGGAATTGAAATTTGAGAATATTCTTTTATTGGATAACCCCTTTAAGGCTGGGGTTCCCTCGGTTTGACTTGCAATAAGAATCCTTTGTTGCCATCTACTACTTGAATGTAGTTTTGACACCTGCAGTACGTGATGCCTTAAACTAAAGGGATAAAATAGGATATTTATGTTATCTTTCCTAAAGAATCCCAAGCTGGTGATTGGTGGGTAACTTGACATGTTTTAGAATAAACTCTTCAAGAATCTATAAATAGGAGCTTATTCCAAGCTTCTGAGTCTTTCTGCATTTTCTTCCTTGAGATTCCTTCAGAGAGATACATCTTTGCACCCATATTGCTGCAGAACCAGCAGAGCCAAACTGGCTTCTACTGCCAGCCTTCTGACTGTCACGGGTGCTACCGCGATCCCTGTCTCGGATCGCGGTCGCACCCGTGTTCCTACAAGTGCTCCCATGGCCCCCGCTTCCACGGACTCACCTGTCCCGGCTTCTGGTCTCCGTCGGACTGCCGTGCGTACGCGTCCCCGCCTCCTAGGGTGCGCGCGCTGGTTGAAGAAAATTTAAAGGGCCAGCGCACCGCTGATTGGTGCGTTGGCTGAACACTTACACTTTATAATCCGGCACCTACCTTCCTGCCTTGCCGGATCTTTGAGCCTTACAGCCTGAGAGAAAGCTTACTTGCGATTATTCCTGCATTCCTGTATACTCCTGTGTGTTCCTGCGTCTTCCTGCGTTCTTGTGTAATTCTGTGTGTTCCTGCTCGAGGTCCTCCGTGTTGCTGTGCTACCCACGTTCCTCTGTGTTGCTGTATTGTGTGCCCATTCCCTTCTGCTTGGACCTCCCGTTGCTGAACTCGGATTTGGACTTGACCTTGCACCTCTACCACCTGCCCTGACCTTGAGCCTGGACCTGACCTCGAGACTGTCTTCCGCCTCGGCTGCCACCGCGGGCTAGTCGCACCTGTGGAACGACCTGGCTCTGGTGAAAACCAGGTTCCACTTAGACTCCGGTCCCAGGTGTCGGCTAGTACCATCGACCGCGGTGGTCCAGAGGATCCACTGATCCGCACACTGACTACTCGATCAAGGCTAAGGTACTGCTAAATTCTTAGTCCACAACGGCCAATCCACCGCCTTGTGTGTGTGCCTGCAGGAAGAACAATCATCAGCCTGTTACCTGCTGCCATGTGGACTTTACCTGCCAAGAGACTGTGAGTTATTTCAAGATTTCTGCTGCCCAGTGTGATCCCTGGCTTAACCCTAGCACCAAGGGCATCCCCTTCACCGTCTACCTGGGGTCCCTTGCCACACACACAGCGGGAGTGCCCCAGGGGAATCCTTTATCTACACTGCGGCTTCCCCCTCTTCTGGTTTCTCCCTGCTGGCCCTGGCCCTGATGGGTATGGACGTGGCCTGCTCCTGTAGACCAAGCCACCATGACATAACCTGGTGCTAGGCCACACTACAGTCAGCCACTCCGGTCCCTGGGAATCCAGCGGCCCCCACACTGTGGTCAGACCCTGGTGGGGAAAAGTTGCACCTACAGCATCTGGGCGCAAATTCAAACATATTAAACAGGTCAGTGTGAAGTATCCTGCACTCCCTTTCTACCGTTTCAATATATCTGCAGGCTATAAGATGCAATGAAGCGTGCCAGATTATTTCCTATACAAGTTTCAAAATGACTTAGTAAAAAAAATTCTCAAGAATCTTTTCCTACAAATGGAGCCAAGTGCAGTCTAGAGGCGCGGTATAATATACAATGGCAGCGTGCATGACAGCCGACCCTCTGAACTAGTTTCCTTAATGGAAAGGAGAAGACTCCGAAGCTCATGTCACAAGCGCCAATGTCACTTCCTAATAATGTAACTAATAGATGCATAAAGATGCATCACAATCCCGGATCATATCACCCCATCATCTTCATACTAGAAGGTCCTCTAGCTCTGCTATATAGATTCATACAGACTGTTCACCTATAATTTTTAGCTGGTGACTATGCAACACCTCTGCCAACGTATAGGCAAGGGGGTAGTTGCGAATAACACCCACTACCTGTCAGGATCCATCTGGTGAGCCTGCACAACTGACCCAGAGGATAATGCAGGGAGATCTCAGGTAATCTGCAACTGTAGCCTCTGCCAGGCACGGCAATAGTTCAATGGGTGTAAGATGTTATCCAATGATGTAGCTGTATTGTAAACTGGAGTGTGATTGGAGAGGTGCTACCACCTGACCAGGGGGAGTATAAAACCCCAGTGCAGTGGGAGCACATGGTCTGAGTGACAGTGCACACTACACCTTTAATGCTGACATAGAAACCAATCCCAGGAACTGAGTCAGGAGACTCTTATCCAGAGCTGCAGCTTCCACAGTTTGGACAAAGCTTGATCTCCATTATCCCAGCCGGCATCTACTATCAGGCTGGTGCACCATTCCTGCGGACCACTCTCCATGATCACTTCAGTAACCAGAATACAATGTTAATTGTGTTTGGCCCTTGCCTGCTGTTTGGAGTTCAATAAAGAACTGTGAGTTATTTTGCGCAACATTGCCTCTGTCTGATCCCTGGATATGGCTGTCACCACCACGGGCTTCCCCATCCATTACCCAGGGACATATCTTACAGACACTCAGGGGTTGCCCCAGGGAGAACCAGTACATCAGCCTCTTTCTCATCTAATTTCTTGCACACACCACCTGCTGGAGACCTGCCAGGCTGTAGGACAGCCCTCCGGTCCCCATACCAAGCACCGTGACATCAGCGTAGCCTAGGCCACAACCGCCAGCCACTCTGGTATTCTGGGACCCGGCTGCCTCCAGGCCCCAAGGAAAGGCTAGACCCCGGTGGGGGATGTTGCAACTGGTTTCTAATAACCACTACTATAATTATTTTAAAAATGCATCTGGGCCTCAGCATTCTGAATCATTCCAGTAGTTTATAATAGTTTATTTCACATTACCTGGCTCACTGCCAGCAACATGTGGTGAGACCTGGGGAAGGAGCAGGCCCTCAGGGCCTCTGCGCCTCGTCATGTGTTTGTGTCTTGCTTTCTTCCTCTCCTCCTCACCGCCTCCCTCCCCTGCCTCAAGCTGCAACTATAGAGAAGAGGAGACTGACACAGGCTGCAGCTTCCCAACCCCAGGACTCACCTCACACTGCTGACAAGGAGCCAAGTAATGTGAAATAAACTTATGTAAAGCACTGAAATGATTCAGACTGCATTTTTAAATCAGCATAGCATATGATAATGGATCCTGTCAACAGCTCAAAAATCACATTCCTGGTGACAGCTTGTACCTAACATGAGATTATGGTTTCTTTCGATATTGTCTTATAATAGGAACCCTCCATAAGTCTACACATTCCAGAAGCATCCATGTAACCATTGTCAGACTGGTCCACCAGAGTATCAGAGCATCCTCCGGTGGACCCATGCCCCAAACTAATACAGTTCCCCAGAGATGCAGTAGAAGACAACTTCATTTGGAGGGTGTTAGGGTCTATATCCCTAGTAGGGTTATTTCCTTGGCTCAGTCTAACACTGCATGTAACCTTGGGCAAGGTCACTGTGACTATCGTACTTTGCTCAGTGGAGTCCTGATTCTTCCATACTGCATGTAACTTAGCTGAACCAGACTTTATTCGCACCCTGGGAGATAAGTGTCGGGCCGTCACATCTGGCGCCATGAAATGTACAGGATAAATCAATCCGGCTAAAAACCTTGTACGAGACCTCCGACTGCAATCGATGGCCAGCGCTACCGTATATGCAAAACTCTTTCCAGGACTTCTGATGACTTCTACTCCGAGGTTCAGCCTCGTACAAACAAGTTGGACATTGAAGGACAATTTGCCAGACGGAGGCCTCCCCTGCCTGGCTGGAGCGGCTGCATCCTGGCATCCCGGGGAATGAGAAACAGAATTAAAAACCCAGAGACGGGACATAAAAATGCAAATATTGAGACCCGCAGAGAGTGATCACCGCTGAACTGAATGTTAAAAGGCTCGTTCCCTCCAAATCGTAACGTATTACCTGTCACAACAGGCGCCGCCGCGCCACAGATTAACATGCAATTACAGGCACATTGTCAATTCTGGAATCCGGCAGATGAACTGTTCCCTGTAGACAAAACCCGAGGCACCTGGGGGGACGTTCTGTGCGGCCCCTCCAGCACCTCCACGTCAGGCGACATCCAAGGAGCTCACAAAGGATTAGGGGGCGGCACAGAGCGAGAATATATTAGGAAAGTAACAGGTTGAATGTGGAGATATCAGTACAGGCAGTCCCCGGGTTACGTACAGGATAGGGTCTTTAGGTTTGTTCTTAAGTTGAATTTGTATGTAAGTCGGAACCGTATACTTTATCATTGTAACTCCAGACAAATTTTTTTGGGTCTCTGTGACAATTGGATTTTAAAAATGTTGGGTTGTCCTCAGAACCAGGATTAACACTAAAGCTTCATTACAGACGCCTGTGATAACTGTTACAGCTGTTTATTGTAGCCTAAGGCTAAAGTACAAAAAATTACCAATTACCAGAGGTCCGTTTGTAACTAGGGGTCGTATGTAAGTCGGGTGTTCTTAAGTAGGGGACCGCCTGTATTGTATTGTCTTCCGCTCCAGCTTTTGACCTGTTACCTGTGACCTGTGACCTCTTCTACCTATTCCTTGTATTTTATAGCAGCAGTCATTGGGGCTCATTTACTAAGGGTCCGAGCGCCGCACTTTCGACGGGTTCCACGAATATTTCCGATTTGCGCCAAATTGCCCCGGGATTTTGGAGCACGCGACCGGATTGTGGCGCATCGGCGCCGGCTTTCACTTGACAGAAATTGGGGAGGCGTGGCCGTCGGAAAAACCCGACGGATTCAGAAAAAACGTGGAATTAAAAAAAAAATTGTGTCGCAAGATCAGCACTCACATACACCTGGACGAAGAAGGTGAACACTGGCGGACCACGGCGCAGCAGCGACACCTGGTGGATATCAGGTGCACGGACCTTAGTGAATCCAGGCAAGCTCCGAATTAACGTCGGACAACGCGCCGCGGGATCGCGAATGGACCGGGTAAGTAAATGAGCCCCATTGACTTACCCTGTAAGACCCAGTTTTAACTTTTACCATGTAGCCATTTCTTTTTCTATCCCGGCCTCACAGAAAGGGTTACTAGATATTTCCATCGATGTAGACGTATTTGGGCTTATTTTTTGTGGGATGAGTTCTACTTTACTAATGGTTTCTTTGGGATTTTTAATTTTTTTTTCATTTCCACTCACCTACCCTTTAAAAAAGTCATCAAGATCAGATTAGTGAGTAGGACACCCAAGCCAATCATCTGTTCCTGGATATCTCTGGCACATTATAGTAAATCTTCCATCAAAATCCATCATGATAAAGATGAGGGACATTACTCATAGATCCAGACACCGGGACTGTGGTTTCTTCTTATATTTGATATCCATGACCTCCTTCCTTCTAAAATTAACTTTTAAAATTAGGCTAATGAGCCAGAAGGGCTATGGGGGTGTTATCAGAGTCCATAAGTGCTGCAGATTCATAGGCTGTTACAATGAGCAACAGCAGGTCTCATCTACCCCTCCATTTCCTGCTGCTGCTAGATTAGACATGCAGAGGGAGGAGGGAGAGATTCGAAGGTTGGGTGAGACATTTTCTGCACATTGTAACATCCTGTGAAGCTGCAACACTCATGGGCTCTGGTAATGTCCCCTGAGAGCCCTTCAGGCTTATTATAACTTAACTTTAGAAAGAAGGAGGACATGGATAACAAATATAAGAAGATACCACAGTCCTGGTGCCTGGATCTATGAGTAATGTCCCTGATTTATCAGGATGGGTTTTGATGGGAGATTTCCTTGAACTATACTGAGGAAGCAGCCATTATCATCCACTTTGTGGCCTCGTGTATATCCACTGATCTATTTTCAATGGAATATAACAATATTGAAAAACTATCTTTGAAAACACTTTGAATGCCACTATTTTTATGTGCATATAATGTAATGAAAATTTTTTTTCTTTTTATGTTAAACCAATTCTGCAATACTTTGGATTTTGTTTTTTTTGGGGTTGGGGGGGTGCGAGGGATTTGCTTTCATGATGTTCACTTGCATTATAGATTATATAATCTGATCAGTATGATTAGATGGTTTTTTAAAATTTATTTAGCATAAATCGTTTTATGTAGTGATATTTAGTAAATATGGGGACTTGTTTTTTGCTAGAGGAACTTAGGAACTTAGTAGGTTCTATTGTGAGTAATATAAAACTTTAAAAAATATATATTTTTAGCATGTAGAGAGGTAGGATTAACGAAAATAACGATTGTTTTATTATTTAACATTTTATTTTTTGCATTATGTGTTAAAGACAATGGATAATTTTATAGTTTACATGTTATATTTTAATTTCTAATCAGGGATGGATTAAGACCACCATAGATCCTGGGCTGTATGGATATCATTAAGACCCTACAAGTCTGGAGTCACTTCTTAAATCTGGTACTAGAATCAGCTTCTTGGGGAATGGAGGATGTGTCCCTTCTGCTGCTTGCAATCTGAGGTTTCAAGACCTTTGGAGGTCCTTAAAATGCTCTTGTGTACATGTGTACTGAGAGCAGGTCCCTCTCAGTATAAAATTTGATGGGTGATTTGACCTAGAAGTCTTAGGCCACGGGCTACAACCCATACAACCTGCATTATAATCCATTACTGATGGCATGATATAAAATTAATCTTTTTTTTTTACATACGATCCACCACTAGGGGGAGCTCAGAGCATATGATTTGATACAGCTCACATTTTAGATCATCTGTATGCAGCGAGCAAACTCTAATTTGGTTGCAGGAAGTTAGAATGGAATATCTGAATAGGTTTATACTATGATGGAAATGAGGGATAGTGAGACCTGTATACAGAAACCAGAGCTCCACATCCCTGATACACCTGTGTGCCGCAGCTTCACTCAATTCTATTGGATTTCCAGATGAGATGAGCTATAGCACAAGTTATGGGCCAGGTCCTCTAATCCAACAGCTCACCAAACTCACCAATTGATGAATAGGCAAAACTCAAACATCCCCCTTCCAAATACTACAGCACGACTTCCCAAAGTTGTAAATACCTTCGGATTTATGATGGGATGTCATGGAAGCTTCTGTAAGTGTAATGTATAACCATACCTGTGTGTGGTTTGTTAGTAGCAGCTTGGTGACTGTATAAATGCATTTGTATTCCAAGATTGTAGCTGGACTTAAAGCTCTAGAACAGTGTACTCACAGTGCTGTGTTCTTAGTTCTCTGCTTCGAAGTATACCTTTGCTCCTTCCCACTGCTGTAATATCCAATGAGAAGCCTGCAGTGCAGTGACCTAGAGCAGAGGGCCGTGCTGTGCTCAGTGATGAGATCTCACCAACCAGTGCACAGTGCTCTAAATCCAGCTACAAACCTGGAATATAGTCAGGGGCCCTGGAGCAAACTGCTCCCCCTGTTATTCCTCTGGGTTTGAACCAATGTTGCTCCAATTCTCTTAATTTGTTAACTTTTTATTAATTCCTATTTCTAATTCATTTCCCTCACCCGTCACCCAGTACTTGCCATTTTTAAAGATTTGATCTAAACAAATCAGAAAAGATTTGATCCGGAGCCTGAAAATTGTCAGATCCGTACCGATTCTACGAACCAACAAATAAGATTTGCTCATCTCTACAGCTGGATAGGCAGATTTCGGTGGTGACATAGGTGCCAACAATCACAAATCCCAGCACCTGTAAAGCAAGTTACACTGAACATACTCACCTCCGCTCCTCCTCACCTTGATGGACAGGTCTGTGCATGCACCTGTGTCTTTACCTCCTTTGAAAGCTTCAGCCTTTCCCTCTTCTTACCAGAATTGAGCCAGAACTTGTCCAGCTAAAATTATCAATCACCAATCATCTGGCTTCAGAATGTCCCACCGTTACCTGTCGCCTGCCCTAACGCTGGTGGACTTGTGGTGGCACTTAGGAAGGTGCACTGTCATGATGGCGCCCCTATAGGTGGCTGCCTGTGCATCCGCTCTGGCAGTTCCAACTTGGCCTCTCACCCAACTCCCACCAAGGGGATCCTCAGCAGCATGTCACACAACTGGGTGCTACAGAGCACCGGAACCTGGCAGCCACGGGCACCGGTAGCAGCTTCATCGGAGCATCTGAGATGTAAGTGATTATAACCAGCGCGTTACCACAAGTCAGGAGGAGGCTGCACCACGGCTCCAGTAGCAGCCACAACCAGGCAGCGTAAGAGCCGATACCTGGCAAAAGTGGAGCTGCAGGCAATGTCTCTTCTGCCAAACCAACAGCAGCAGCAGCAGCAGAACACCGCTGTATCACCACAACACCATTAGTAATATGTACATAGGGACACTATGTACAAAAGAATTCCCCCCAGGGGATCAATAAAGTACAATCGTATTGTATCGTATCGTACCATGCTGCCCCCTGCATGTACAAAGCTTCCTCTCTCACTGCTCTAGGCCATCCTCATGGCGTCTCCCACTGTATCTTTCTTCTCACCGTCCATCATATTCTCCTGCCACAGCTCCTCCTATTCATCGGAGCTCAGACATGTAAACAAAGATCCAATGGGAGTCTGCACACAACACAAAAGTACCGTATTTTTAGGACTATAAGGCGCACCGGATTATAAGGCGCACCATCAATAAATGCTTGCTAAAATGTCTAGGCTCATATACAAGATTATAGGGTGCACCTGATTGTAAGGATGAATGACCAGCAGGTGGCAGACCTGTGCACAGTTCAAGGCAGCTGTTTTCTGTAAGTGCAGTTCATATATAAGGTGCACCGGATTATAAGGCGCATCTTTGATTTCTGAGAAAAATCAAAGGATTTTTTGTGCATCCATCTTAAAATTATGCTAATGCACTAGAAGAGCTCTTTGAGCCCTTACCAGAGCCCTTCCGTGCTGCAGCTTCACAGCCTGTTACACTGTCTTACCCTCCCCCCTGCTCCTTCAATGCTCACACAGTGGGAGGGGGAAGTGCTCCTGCATAGTGTATCAACCTGTGATGCTGCAACATACAGAGGAGCTCTGGTAACTCGTCCAGAAATCCACAGGCTTATCAGCATAATTTTAAAAGTTGATTTTAGAAGGAAGGATAACGAGAAGATACCACAGTCCCGATGCCTGGATCTATGCAGCTTCACAGATTGTTACACTATGGGGCAGATTTACTTACCTGGTCCAGTCGCGATCCAGCGGCGCGTTCTCCGGTGCTGATTCAGGTTCTGCCGGGATTCACTAAGGTCGTGCGCCGATATCCACTAGGTGTCGCTGCTGCGCTGAAGTCCGCCAGAGTTCACCTCCTGTGTCTCTGTTCATGTAAGTGCTATTTTTGCGACACAATTTTTTTTTTTAAATTCCACGGTTTTTCCGAATCCGTTGGGTTTTCCGATGGACACGCCCCCCCCCATTTCTGTCACGTGAAAGCCGGTGTGAAAGCCGATGCGCCACAATCCGATCGCTTGCACCAAAATCCTGGGGCAATTCGGGGCAATTCAGAAAAATTCGGGAAACCGGCGGAAAAACGCGATTCAGACCCTTAGTAAATGTGCCCCACTGTCCCCCACCCTGTGGGAGAGGGGGAGGGAGCTCCTGCACAGTATAGTGGCCTGTGAAGCTGCAGCATGGAGTGTTTCCGGTAACCCCTAAAAGTAGGTCTCATTATCAATCCTGAAAGTCGCAGTCACGGCTCCACATTAGACGCAGTTATTTAGGGTCTGGCGCTGGGGAGCGTGGGCCGCATTTCACACGAGATTGATGAATAGGGCTCCGCATAATAATCAGCTGCTAATTCCCTCTCGCTGCCAGTCTGACGGACCCCTCTCCGCATCCGTCTCGTGCCAAACGCCTCCATTTCCGAGTTTTCCCGCTCGTCTTTCCTTCCCCTGTAATGTTTCCATTCCGTGTGCACAGTCATCAATAATTGATTGGATCTCTCCCGCGTCTCTTCTTGGATTCTCTATCATGTGTCCGGGGGGTGGGGAGGGGCGCGTCGATTTATAAAACGAGACAGGGAAACCGTTTTACGGACAGATCCATCTGATGTAATTACCTCTTCTTCTTCTGTTATATTTGGGTTTAATGCCTGCGCCATGAATCGTTCCTTTCCTATTTGGAGGTTCGGATGAAATCACCTAATTTACTCCACATCAAAGTCAGCCACGGAAATACATTGGAAAAATCTGCAACAAGTTGCCATAGAAACGCAAATTCTAAAATAATTCAATATGATTCCCAATTTCTGAGCTCCGGGGGCTGCGAAGTTCTGATGTCATTATACTTCATGGCTTGTGTAAATGGGGAAAGATTTGTTATGCGGCAACAGAAGGAAGATAAAAGTAAATGAATGTCTGCGGCTATCGCTCCGCCGGAGCTGGAGGAATAGATCCATATGACACGTTCCCGTATCTGCCTTGTATCAGGACCAGCCGGATACGAAGATTCATGGGCGTTGTACAAACATCTCAAGAACGGGTGTAATTGGCCTTTTTGGCCACTAGTGGGGGCCGAGGAGCCACCTTTCTATAACATCCAAGCAAGATGGTGGCTCTCGAAATCTTATTGGCCATAGATGGGACTCGCAATCTTAAAGGAAATCATCATCTTAAAGGAAATCCACAATCAAAATCCATCCTGATAAACCAGGGACATTACTCGTAGATCCAGGCACCGGGACTGTGGTATCTGCTTATATGTGTTATCCATGTCCTCCTTCCTTCTAAAATCAACTTTTAAAGTTATGCTAATGAGCCTGAAGTGCTCTGGGAGGGGGTAGGGGTGTTACCAGATCCCCTCTGTGCTGCAGCATCACAGGCTGTTACACTGTGCAGGAAAACTTCCCCTATCCCATTTTGAGGGAGCAGGGAGGAAGTTGAGATCTATGAGTAATTGACCCTGGTTTATCATGATGGATTTTGATGGGCCGCGCGTGTATCCACTGATCTATTTTTAATATAAAACTATGGAAAAACTATCTTTATCTTGAAAACTCTTTGAATGCCTCTAGTTTTAAAGGACATCTACCACCAGGATGAAGGATTGTAAACCAAGAACACTGACATACTGGTGTGTGCTCCTTCTCACAAGATCTGCTCTTCTTTAAGCCTACTATACCCTTGTTTTTAACGAAAAAAGGTTTTAAAATTAAGCAAATGAGACAGAGGGGCTCCAGGCTCCATTAACATCTATGGAGCCCGGAGCCCCTCTGTCTCATTTGCATAATTTTAAAAGGCTTAAAAAAAAAACAAAAAAAACAGGACATAAGAACCTAAACGAAGAGCAGATCCTGCCAGAGGGGGGACACACCAGTATGTCAGGGTGCTTGGTTTACAGTCCTTCATCCTGGTGGTAGATTTACTTTAAAGATTTACTGACTTTGCTCCAGCCTTGTCCTGCCCAGCATAAGCCGAGACGTCATCACTGTATGGTCCCTGACAGGCAGAAGTAATCTATCGCTGCACCATCCCCAGCTGATGTGTATTATTCATCCAGCTCAGCTTGATTAGTCCTGTCTGGACAGTTCAGGCAGCTCTTTTATGGCAGTCTACATCCATATTTCCGAAGGTCCTGAATTTAATAATAGTTTTTTGAGCAAAACCACTCGGATCAGGGATTAAACAAGATATGTTTCTGCATCAGTGTGGCTACAGCATTCTCAAGGTATGTTTAGTTCACAATACATAAAAACAAATGGTAGATTTCCTTTTAGGAGTCACATGTTTTCTCCAAGTACTGTGTATAGTAGACATAACAGCTACAAATAATATATTTGATGTCCCCCAGTGCTGAAATCACATAAGTATTGTTCAGCACTTCTCTATAATGTCCTTCTTGCTGCTTTTGAGTGAGAGGTAGGAGGCAGAATCACAGATTTTTGTAATTGGATGTACATAGGAGATATCATAGCAGCTAATAATACGTTTTATATCTCACCCCAGTGCTGTTTCTGAGTAAGAGCTGTGAGGCAGAATCACATATTTTCTTAATTTGCTTTGTATAGGTGACATCATATCAGTTAATAATGAGTTGTATGTCACACCGCAGTGCTTAATGCACATGGGTACTGCTCAGAACTTCTCTATAATGTCCTTCATGCTGTTTCTCAGTAAGATCTAGGAGGTAAAAATTACATGTTTTCTTCATTTGCGGTGTAAAGAAGACACCATAGCAGCTAATATTAAAGGGAACCTACCACCACGATTCTACCTATGAAGGTAGATCGGGTGGTAGGTGGATGGATGGGACGTGAGGATAGACCTTTTTTGGGCTAATCCTCACGTCCCGGGTGTCTTTTACAAAACTTTATTACATGTATATGCTAATTTTTTTATGCGGCTACTGGGGCGTGGAGTAGCCGGACATGAGGCTTCTAGTCTCGGCTACTCCATGCCCCAGTAGCCACGTTACTCCGCCTACCAGGTCATCTTCGGCGCGCAGCTACCAGGAGCTCCATATATTGTGAATAGGAGACAACATAGCAGCAAGTCTCCAGCGATTAGTTTTGGTAAGAGCCATGTTTCCACTTTGGTGATTGGCTACAACAGCGATCACATGACCCCCAGCACTTTCGCCTTGGCCATAGCTGGTTATCAATTTTTTTTTAATCTTCCCAATCTCCTGATCTCCCAGAAGTCCCTGTAAAAATTCAAGTAATTCAATGTCCACATTGGTATAGTTTTTAGGGACTAAATAATCTAAACAACAATTAACTTCTTATTCATTGGTTCCTGACCCCAAGTATCCCTAATATAAGCTTTACCCCAGCTTCTTGACACTGTGCAGCTCAGACCCGAATTAGTTGTTGTTGTTTCCAGATTCTGATGCTTTGTGGTCTCTAATCAGAACAGATGTTACAGGGGGCTCCGAAACCCACATGTGATTCATTATTAACCAGCCCCGCGTAACGGCCAGGACAAGAAACGAGGTCAAGTTCCTATAAAGAATGATTCCAGGCTTATTCTCCATTAACGTTTTTACTAATTGTAGATTCATGCACTGACTTATATAAAATACTTGATGGTCAGGAGAAGAGGCTGCTTTATACAAGTATATCCTCGCAGGGTGCGGGAGGGGGGAACTGCACTCCAACGCCGCAACAGCAGAAACAGTATTAAGAAGATGCAATTTGTAATCTGCTCCGCGGGAACCCGGGCCCTGACTGTAGATTGGATAATTAGGGAACACAGACAAGTCGGACTTGTGAAAAATCTAATTGCACTTAAGGCAGGAAAAAAGCCTGGAGCGTCCGATAGATGTCGACATTGATGGCCTGCATGGGCCCTCTACATTTTTAATGCGCTTGTACAAATTGCATGTTCACAAGGAACATGACAAATGAAATCCATTTACATAGGAGATATACAAAGCATCGGGCTGTGTTCTCTCCGCTGCATAATGAAGTATACCGCTCTCTGTCTTCTCCCGGACTTGACGTCTTCCTTTGACAATTCAAGGGAAAACTGATGGAATTTTTTGTTAAAGGGCAACTCATTTGTAAGACTCCAGAGATGAGATGTTATGGTTCCTCCCGTAGGATGCCTAAACAGTTACTCAACGAAAAAACAAGTCCTAAAGTGCTTTATTTAACCCATGCTTAGTCTCGAGGATGTTTATAGAAACCTTAGAAAAGTTGTATCTAGTCCCAATTTGGACTAGGGTCAGGGAGTAAGAGTCTTTGCCATTTAAGGTCCCCTTGCAGGCGGGTGGAGACTTATATCCATTGATGCTCCACTAGGGGATTCTGGGAAATATGCAAATACGTTTTCCAGGATGGGACAAGGAAAACCACGCCTCTTTTGGAAGGCAGACCCCCTTATTCAAACATGATTTTCAGGAAGCCTAATGACATGATGTGGGATTGATTCAAGAAACCAATTTATCTATTCCAGAAGGAACAGATTCCCAAATCTGGACAACAATGTTTCAATGAGGTTGTGTCTCTTTAGTACAGTGTAGGAAACTGGTTTAGCTGAATGAAAGGCTGTTAACCAGGGTCAGGGAGTAAGAGTTGTCCTTACAGAGACTTTGCCAATTAAGGGCACCTTGCAGGCATGAAAAGACATATATATAGCTATTGATGCTCCACTAGGGGATTCTGGGAAATATGCAAATATTTCGCTAGAATTATTTCGCTGACTCGTAAGGCAGTCCACCTTACCATCGAGCATGGCTTTCAGGAAGCCTAATGCCATGACATTTCAGGTGCAACAAGAAAAGTTATGTCTTATGCAGCAGTCTGCTGCCTGAGGCAAACTATTCAAAAGCCCCCCCCCCCCCCCACCCCACCAACAAAGTAAATAATTTAATATGGGTGTTTTTAAGCAGCTTGTCCATCCAGTGTTTCTCAACCTCGCTGACATCAGATGCTAGTGAGTGCAAGGGCAGACTCCCGGAGGTGCACAGTGATTGGCTGCAGTACCCGCGCTGCCCCACCTTTCTGAAGTTGCTGTCGCCCTGAGGTGAGCGGCTCAACCACATGACAGAAGTGCACTCCTGGTTTTATATCCTGCCTGTTAGTGTGATGCAGTATAGTCTTTCCTGCTCTGCTTAGGTTTTCACTTTCAACCCATCCTACTTCTGCTGTTACCCAAGATTTCAGTGCTTGGAACAAAAGAGAAGAGCCGCAGGGCCATGACACGAAGAACCTGCCCATCCTTCATTTCCCTCAAACAATCTGCTGTTCTCAGTATAAGCCGACCCGAATATAAGCTAAATGGGAAAAATGGGAAAACCTATTGACTCAAGTATAAGCCTTGGGTGTGAAATGCATTGGTCACAGCCTCCCCCCAGTATATAGCCTGCAAGCTGGCCCATCCCTCAGTATATAGCTAGCCAGCCCTCTGCCCCCCCCAAGTATATAGTTAACTAGCCTCCTCTTGAGGTATATAGCCAGCCAGCTCCATGTCCTCCAGTATATAGCCACCCCCCCTGGCCCCAGTATATAGCCAGCCAGACCCCTGCCTCCCCTAGAATATAGCTAACCTGGGCCATGCCTCCTCCAGTATATAGCTAGCCAGTTCCCTGCCTCCCCCAGTATTTAGCTAGCCAGCACCTGCCTACCCCTGTATATAGCTAGCCAGGCAGCTGCCTCCCCCAGTATAAAGCCCATAGCCCATTGCCCCCAGTATATAGGCCCCAGTATAAAGCCAGCCAGTCCCCAGTATATAGCCAGCCAGTCACCAAGTATATAGCCCGCAAGCCCACTGCCCCCTGTATGTAGACTGTCAGATCCCTGCCTGCTCCCACTATATAGCCAGCCAGCCCCCAGTCCCCCAGGATATAGCTAGCCAAGCCACTGCCCCCACTAAATAGCCAATCAGCCCCTTGCCCTCAGTATACCCAGCACATAAAAAGATAAACTTAGTACTCACCTTTTCAATGCAGCCCGCAGGTCTTCTTCTTGATTCCTGTACATGCCAGCGGTGCACAGATTATGATGGCAACAATCGGCTGACATCATGGTCTGTGTGCCGGTAGCGTGTGTGGACACGTTGCTGCCAGGTGCACAGGAATTAAGAAGAGGACCTGCGGGGGGCATTGAAAAGGTGAGTACTACGTTTTTTAAAAATATATATATATAAGTGGGCGGGGCTTTTTCAGTACAAAAATAAGCTTATACTTGAGTATATACAGTATACAGATTAACCTTCCTATAGAATGACATAATACAAACTATTTTCAGGACCACTGCATGCAGTCACTGAATTGAAATCTTCATTTTTCGCTTCCAATAAATGGAAATTTGCCCATCACCAGGCACCAAACATACAGATGCAGGACACATTCGCCTCTCCTACGCTGCAAAGCTTTTCAAATATTTTGGGGAGGGGACAGCAGCCAAATTAGTTGTGTCACCTAAACTACTAGGATAAGTGACACCTCGGTATAATGTGACAGAAGAGGAGGACTCAAGGACATACTGCTGATTTTTGGAAAAAAATATTCTTTATGCAACAAGCCCTCGCCATAATGAGGATGCGGCTCTGGGCCGTCCACGTATCATAATGAAGGTAGAAGGAAGGGGACGAACATATTCCATTAGTTATTATCCATCCCCTCAGGACCCTCACAAGTCGTATCTAACCACCCAGATCATTTCTTCCACAGCCGAGGCGAGTGCCCATTTAGGAGCTGCCCGTGAAGGTCACCCTACGGAAATGCAATTATTCCTCATGTGTTTATCATCTGTACACGGTGTCCTGCCCAAGGCACAAGTCTACTCTGCCCCGGACTGAGATGATTCCAGGTTCTCTCATAGGTCTCTACTGGGTGGAAAGATTGGGGACAGGAGTCTGAGTTAAATGGTGCACTAAGCAGTATCTGTACAATGTACTGGGTGCACTGAGTAGCCTCTGTACAATGAAGGTGCTGGGTGCACTCAGTAGCCTCTGTATTATGAAGGTGCTGGGTGCACTGAGTAGCCTCTGTACAATGAAGGTGCTGGGTGCACTGAGTAGCCTCTGTACAATGAAGGTGCTGGGTGCACTGACATTAGCCGGGGACCGACGAGGGCGCGCAGCTACCAGGACTCCATATATTTGTGAATAGGAGACAACATAGCAGCAAGTCTCCGCCGATTAGTTTTGGTAAGAGCCAATGTTTTCCACTTTGGTGATTGGCTACAACAGCGATCACATGCCCCCCAGCACTTTCGCCTTGGCCATAGCTGGTTATCAATTTTTTTTTAATCTTCCTTCCCACTCTGACTCCCAGAAGTCCCTGTAAAATTCAAGTAATTCAATGTCCCATTGGTGTAGTTTTTAGGACTAAATAATCTAAACAACAATTAACTTCTTATTCATTGGTTCCTGACCCCAGGTATCCCTAATATAGCTTTACCCCAAGCTTCTTGCACGGCGCTCAGACCCGAATTAGTTGTTGTTGTTTCTAGATTCTGATGCTTTGTGGTCTCTATCAAACAATGTTACAGGGGGTCTTTCCGAAACCCACATGTGATTCCTTATTAACCAGCCCCGCGTAACGGCCAGTACAAGAAACAGGTCAAGTTCCTATAAAGAATGATTCCATGCTTATTCTCCATTAACGTTTTACTAATTGTATTCATGCACTGACTTATATAAAATACTTGATGGTCAGGAGAAGAGGCTGCTTATACACAGTATATCCTCGCAGGTGGCGGGAGGGGGGACTGGCACTCCAACGCCGCAACAGCAGAAACAGTATTAAGAAGATGCAATTTGTAATCTGCTCTCCGCGGGAACCCCGGGCCCTGACGTAATGGATAATTAGGACACAGAAAGTCTGGAGACTTGTGAAAATCTAATTTCCCTAAGGCAGGAAAAACCGGAGCGTCCGGATAAATGTCGACATGATGTGCCTGCATGGGCCCTCTACTTTTTTATGCGCTTGTACAAATTGCATGTTCACAAGGACATGACAAATGAATCCATTTACATAGGAGATATACAAAGCATCGGGCTGTGTTCTCTCTCCGCTGCATAATGTTATACCTTCTCTCTGTCTTCTCCCGGACTTGACGTCTTCCTTTGACAATCAAGGAAAACTGATGAATTTTTGTTAAAGGCAACTCATTTGTAGACTTCCAGAGATGAGATGTTTATGGTTCCTCCCGTAGATGCCTAAACAGTTACTCAATAAAAAAAAAACAAGTCCTAAAGTGCTTTATTTAACCATGCTTAGTCGCGAGGATGTTTATAGAAACCTTAGAAAGTTGTATCTAGTCCCAATTTTTGGACTAGGTCAGGGAGTAGAGTCCTTTGCCATTTAAGGTCCCCTTGCAGGCGGGGAGTCTTATATCCATTGATGCTCCCTAGGGGATTCTGGAAATATGCAAATACGTTTTCCCAGGATGGGACAGGAAACCACGCCTCTTTTGGAAGGCAGACCCCCTATTCAAACATGATTTTCAGGAAGCCTAATGACATGATGTGGGTTGGATTCAAGACCCAATTTATCTATTCCAGAAGGCAACAGATTCCCAAATCTGGACAACAATGTTTCAATGAGTTTGTGTCTCTTTAGTACAGTGTAGAAACTGGTTTTATAGCTGAATTAAAGTGCTGGTACCGGGGTCAGGGAGTAGGAAGTTCCCTACAAGACGGGTGGTAGGTGGATGGATGGGACGTGAGGATAGACCTTTTTTGGGCTAATCCTCACGTCCCGGGTGTCTTTTAGAAAACTTTATTGCCCTAATATGTAAATTTTTTTATGCGGCTACTGGGGCGTGGAGTAGCCGGACATGAGGCTACTAGTCGCAGCTACTCCATGCCCCAGTAGCCACGTTACTCCGCCTACCAGGTAATCTTCGGCGCGCAGCTCCTGGTAGCTGCGCGCCCTCGTCCGAGTCCCCTGCGTTCTGCGCATGCGCACAAGCAGGCCTTCGGCTGCGCGGCCGCGGCTCCGTGGCCGGAACTACTGCGCAT
>CM033650.1:2132118-2186535 GCA_019512145.1 Engystomops pustulosus | reverse complement strand
GTGCACTGAGTAGCCTCTGTACATGAAGGTGCTGGTGGCACTGAGATACCTCTGTACAATGACAGGGCTGGGTGCACTGAGAAGCCTCTGTACATGAAGGTGCTGGGTGCACTGAGTAGCCTCTGTACAAGGTGCTGTGTGGTGCACTGAGTAGCCTCTGTACAATGAAGTGCTGGGTGCCACTGAGTAGCCTCTGTACTATGAAGGTGCTGGGTGCACTGAGTAGCCTCTGTATAATGAAGGTGCTGGGTGCACTGAGTAGCCTCTGTATTATGAAGGTGCTGGGTGCACTGAGTAGTCTCTGTATTATGAAGGTGCTGGGTGCACTGAGTAGCCTCTGTACAAGGTGCTGGGTGCACTGAGTAGCCTCTGTACAATGAAGGTGCTGGGTGCACTGAGTAGCCTCTGTACTATGAAGCTGCTGGGTGCACTGAGTAGCCTCTGTATTATGAAGGTACTGGGTGCACTGAGAAGCCTCTGTACAATGAAGGTGCTGGGTGCACTGAGAAGCCTCTGTACAATGAAGGTGCTGGGTGCACTGAGTAGCCTCTGTATTATGAAGGTGCTGGGTGCACTGAGTAGCCTCTGTATTATGAAGGTGCTGGGTGTGCTGAGTAGCCTCTGTACAATGAAGGTGCTGGGTGCACTGAGAAGCCTCTGTACAATGAAGTAGCTGGGTGCACTGAGTAGCCTCTGTACAAGGTGCTGGGTGCACTGAGTAGCCTCTGTACAATGAAGGTGCTGGGTGCACTCAGTAGCCTCTGTACTATGAAGGTGCTGGGTGCACTGAGTAGCCTCTGTACAATGAAGGTGCTGGGTGCACTGAGTAGCCTCTGTACAAGGTGCTGGGTGCACTGAGTAGCCTCTGTACAATGAAGGTGCTGGGTGCACTCAGTAGCATCTGTACTATGAAGGTGCTGGGTGCACTGAGTAGCCTCTGTATTATGAAGGTGCTGGGTGCACTGAGTAGCCTCTGTACAAGGTGCTGGGTGCACTGAGTAGCCTCTGTTCAATGAAGGTGCTGGGTGCACTGAGTAGCTTCTGTACAATGAAGGTGCTGGGTGCACTGAGTAGCCTCTGTACAAGGTGCTGGGTGCACTGAGTAGCCTCTGTATAGTTTCATAGTTTATACGGTTGAAAAAAGACACTTGTCCATCAAGTTCAACCAAGGAAGGGAAGGGATTGGATGAGGAAGGGATTTAGGGGAAACAATTCTATATAACATAACCAGCAATGTTATTTAGGTGTAAAAAGGCATCTAGACCCTTCTTAAAGCTCTCTGCTGTCCCTGCTGTGACCAGCGCCTGAGGCAGGCTATTCCACAGAGTGACAGTTCTCATAGTAAAAAAGCCCTGTCGCCTCCGGTGATTAAACCTTGTTTTCTCCAGACGGAGACAGTGCCCCCTCGTCTTTTGATTTGATCTGAAACAACTTACCACCATATTTTTTGTATGGACCATTCATATATTTATATAAATTAATCATGTCCCCTCGTAGTCGTCTCTTTTCCAGACTAAATAAATCTAGTTGTTTTAATCTTTCCTCATAACTAAGACCCTCCATACTCCTTATCAGTTTTGTGGCTCTACGTTGAACCCTCTCCAGCTCCAGGGCATCCTTTTTATGGACCGGTGCCCAGAACTGGACAGCATATTCCAGGTGAGGCCGAACCAGTGCCTTGTACAGGGGTAATATTACATCCCTATCACGAGAGTCCATACCACTTTTGATACACGACAAGATCCTACTAGCTTTAGAGGCAGCTGATTGACATTGCATGCTGTTATTCAATTTATGATCTACTAGTACCCCCAGGTCCTTCTCAACAAGGGACTCTCCCAGATTTACTCCCCCAAGGACATATTTTGCCTTTGGATTATTGGCCCCCAGGTGCATAACCTTACATTTATCCACATTAAACCTCATTTGCCAAGTGGATGACCAAACATTCAGTTTGTCCAAGTCACCCTGCAGCCTATGTACATCCTCCATAGACTGTATTACACTACACAGTTTGGTGTCATCTGCAAAAATAGACACAGTGCTATTAATTCCTACCTCTATATCATTAATAAATATATTAAATAGTAGTGGGCCAAGCACAGAACCCTGAGGTACACCACTCATAACTGGTGACCATTCCGAGTAGGAGTCATTGACCACAACTCTCTGGATACGATCCTTCAGCCAGTTTTCAATCCAATTGCAAATGATTTCTGCCAAACCAATAGCCCTAATTTTACCCATCAGGCGTCCATGAGGAACAGTGTCAAATGCCTTTGCAAAGTCCAAGAACACAATATCCACAGCTGCTCCTCCATCCAGGCACCTGCTCACCTCTTCATAGAAGCAGATAAGGTTAGTTTGACAACTTCTATTCTTAGTAAACCCATGCTGGCTATCACTTATTATTCTATTTGATGTCACATACTCCAGTATGTAGTCTTTTACTAGCCCTTCCAATACTTTCCCCACAATGGAAGTTAAGCTTACAGGTCTGTAATTGCCAGGCGAAGTTCTAGAGCCCTTTTTATATATTGGCACCACATTTGCCTTGCGCCAGTCACTTGGCACCACACCAGACATTACGGAATCCCTGAAGATTTTAGACAGTGGTACAGCAATAACAGAACTGAGTTCTTTAAGAACTCTGGGGTGTAACCCATCTGGTCCAGGAGCTTTGTACATATTGATTTTATTGAGCTTAGATTGGATAATGTCTACATTTAGCCAGTCTAGTATATTACAGGGTGCATGAACCGCACTGGCACCACCCAAGTCAGAAGTTCTCTCTTCTATTGTATAAACGGAGCTAAAAAACCTATTAAGTATCTCCGCCTTCTCTTGGTCTCCAGTCACCGATGCCCCATTTTCAGAATAAAGGGGTCCAACCTGTTCTGACCCATTTTTTTTTGCATTGATATACTTAAAAAAATTCTTGGGATTTGTTTTGCTATCTTTAGCCACCTGTCTTTCATTTTGTATTTTGGCTGATTTGATTTCTTTTTTACAGATTTTGGTAACTTTTTTGTAAGTATTGAAAGCCTCTGGTGACCCATCAGATTTATATTTTTTAAATGCCCTCTTTTTCTCATTAATTGCCCTTTTAACTGTAGCTGTAAGCCACGCGGGGTGTAATCTAGCCCGTCTATACTTGTTACCTATTGGAATAAATTTAGAAGTATAAAAACCCAGGATAGATTTGAATTTCTCCCATGTAACATTAGTATCACCATGTGACAGTATCTGATCCCAGTCTGTATCCACTAGTGCAGCCCTGAATTTCTGGAAATTGGCCCTCTTAAAATTCAAAGTTTTCGATTTTCCCACCTGTTTCTGCTTTTTAACGTTTAAGAGGAAAATAATTATATTATGATCGCTGTTCCCAAGGGGTTCCCGGATACTGACATTTTGGACAATCTCCTCATTGTTAGAAATCACAAGGTCCAACAATGCGTCACCTCTTGTGGGATCTTCTACAAGCTGCACCAGAAAATTATCCTGAAGAATGTTCATAAAATGTTTCCCCTTCATAGATGAAGACGAGCCCTGACCCCAATTTATATTTGGAAAGTTTAAGTCTCCCATTAACACTACGGTCCCCCCCTGTGCAGCCCGCTCCATCTGTTTATATAGGTGACCCTCTATTTCCTCAGAGATGTTAGGGGGTCTATAAATTACACCCAAAACAATTTTTTCAAAGCTCTCTTGGCTTTGAATTTCAACCCACAAAGTTTCAGCCTCCTCACACTCTGAGACCGCTGACTCATTCACAATCGCTTTTAAGTCTCTTCTGACATACAGACATACACCACCTCCCCTCCTATTTGCCCTGTCTTTCCGAAAGAGTATAAAACCTTGAATATTAACACCCCAATCATGCGATGCATCAAGCCATGTCTCTGCTACACCAACAACATCTAACTGTTCCTCTAATATCAGAGCCTCAAGCTCGCCCATTTTGCCTGTGATACTTCTGGCATTTGTGAACATACAATTTAATTTTCCACAGTTATTTATCCGATTTAAAGTAATTTTACTGGCACATATATCCTCACCACTGTTCTGCAACTTGTGGATCTCCTTATCCACCGCCTTGGTCCCACATACACCGCCCACCTCACCACCCACCAACATAACCTGCCCCCTCTCTGACCTGTCTACCCCTTCAGTGTCTTCCTTTTCCTCCTCCCCCGATCCTAGTTTAAATACTCCGCCACCCCTGCTAGGATCCTCTCCCCCAGCACAGCAGCCCCCCTTCCACTTAGGTGCAAGTTATCTGCAGAAAACAGCTTGTACCCCAGTGAAAAGTCAGCCCAATGCTCTAGGAACCCAAATCCCTCTGCTCTACACCAGGATCTGAGCCATGCATTTAACTCCCTGAGCTCCCGCTGTCTGCTCTGTGTAGCGCATGGCACAGGTAGGATTCCGGAGAATACTACCTTGGAGGTCCTTTCCTTAAGCTTTGAACCTAGTTCTTTAAAATTATTCTTCAGGCTCCTCCACCTACCATCTATTCTGTCATTGGTACCAACATGGACCACGACAGCTGGGTCATCCCCAGCCCCTCCCAGTAATTTATCCACCCTTTCCACCACATGCCGAACAATGAAGGTGCTGGGTGCACTGAGTAGCCTCTGTACAATGAAGTAGCTGGGTGCACTGAGTAGCCTCTGTACAAGGTGCTGGGTGCACTGAGTAGCCTCTGTACAATGAAGGTGTTGGGTGCACTGAGAAGCCTCTGTACAATGAAGGTGCTGGGTGCACTGAGAAGCCTCTGTACAATGAAGGTGCTGGGTGCACTGAGAAGCCTCTGTACAATGAAGGTGCTGGGTGCTCTGAGTAGCCTCTGTACAAGGGTCCTGCTGTGCCTTCCAGGGTTCCTGTCCTGCTGTGCCTTCCAGGGCTCCTGTCCAGTGGAATCTACAGTCCGTGCCAGCATCACCAGTGTTCCTCTGTGTGCCAGCATTACCCGGATTCCTCCGTGTTTCTCTCTGTCATCTCAGGTTTGGACTGTTTCCTGCATTTCCTGCCATACTACCTTGGTTGCCCAGAGGGTCCACAGACTCTCCCTAAGAGACTTTTCCCTACACTTGTCCCCACAAGTGTGACAGTGTGCATGCGTTGTCAATAACAAAGGCAATAAGCCACTGCCAGACACCTTTGAGAACATTTGGGAATGCACTTGGTTTGCATGGTATACACTGTGGTCAATTTGACTCTCATTCTCCAATGCAATGACACAGCCGATTGGCTCGATATCAGACAGGTTTCTGTCTCCCATTCCTTGCTTCTTCTCTCCATGTATAATATGCTCACTAAGCTCCTTCTCTCTCTTTCCTCTCTTTCTCTTGGCTGCCACAGTTTCAGTTCCCTGCACTGATCAAATCACTGGCAGGAAAATCTAGCCCCAAGCTCAGAAGACCACTCAAGGTTTTACCCTCAATTAACTCTCAGACCATCATGACAAATAGGAAACTTGAGAGAATCCCACCCACCTTGTCTACAGCAAACCAATGAACGCCTCTCATGAGGTTGACAATCTTTGTGGCACATTCCATTCACACTGGTTTTGTGGCACCACATCAATCATACACCCTAGCAGAATCCAACCATGACATCAACTGACCAAACCACGTGCTTATAGCAAACATTGGTAACACACTGATGCACTACATTATGGCCAATAATGACTCCATTCCCCAGTCTCCTACAAGAGCAAGGTCTAACATCCGTGTCAGTAGCATCCTTGGTCCAAGATGCAGATTTTGGCTCCGTATTTGTTTGTGTGAAAGCAGACGTAGATTGCACAAGACCCTTCTCCTCCTGCAGTCTGTTCTGGTCCAGCAATGGTTAACTGATGTGACTGACATAGCTCTGCTCCAATCAGTCTGCAGCTTGGGATCTGGTTTTCCATAAGCATTCTGCTCTTATTCAGTTCAAAGCTGGTTATAGTTTATCTTGACCTGCTCCTGCTTTGTTGTGAATATTTCTGTATTTCTGGTATTTTGATCTTGGCTCATTAACAGACCACTCTACTGCTTCTGTCATTTTGTACTGAGTTGCTATCTCTGTTGTGACCTGGCCTGTTGACTGTGTGTCCCTATTTGTGTTATTTGTCCTGCATGTTTACACATTGGCATAGGAAGAGACCACCTTCAAGTTGTCCTGTTCCATCTAGGGTACGTAGAGGCAAGTAGTTATGGCCTTTCGGAGGGGCTTCGGAATCAGTGCTCACTGTCTTGTCTGTACCCCTCATTTCACAATAGCCATAGATGTCTATCCTGTACTTTAGGACTTTTGAGTCCCATACTAAACATACAACTTGAGATGAATGAACCAGTCTGTACTTGTAAAGTCAAATGTAGTCCACGAAAAGTAGGAAAAAAACAGATGAAAAGCTAAGAGACCACAACACATCAAAAATAAAAGCAGAAGACACAACAATAATAAATGAATAAATATACTTTGAAACCCTGGTTCCAGTGATGGTGCTCCCTTAGGTGTCCAGGATTTCTGGTCCCATCATGGACCTCATGAGATGACTGAGCTCATCACTAGTTTCATTAGTCATATGGGAATGAATGGCATAAATGCCAGCGATTGTTTCAGCACTCAGGTAACAATGGAACTGAGAATCCCTCTGGAGAGACAAACATCTCCAGAAAAACTTTTTAAAACTTTTGAACCCAAAGGGATTTGATTGTCTAAAAAAAATTGACTGCAATATTTTTGTAGTGTAGTATATATTGACTATATTGCTTCCTTATTACTAAGGGATGTCCACCAATTGCCACCTCCCCTGTTGTCCAGGACAGAGCGGCAACCGGTGCCAATATGGCCGCCCTTACTCTTCAGGATCAACCCTGGGCATCTAACTGGTTAACAGTAGGTTAGTACGGAGCATGCTCGTAAGTGCTTTACATGCTAAAAATTTGCAGCTGATCCATTGGATTCATGGATATTCCGAAGAGAAATGTTTCATTCTGATAATTCCGCGCACTACCTACCTCTCCTGTAGGTTCCCCCTGCCCGGTCATACCACCAGATAAGCCGTAATGAGCGTTTTTTGACCCTCGGGTGTTGAGTTGTTCACGGGGGAAGGAAGAAGCAATCGGAGGTTGCCATGAAAATCCACCACACATCTACGGCTTATGTACCATCAAAGCCGGGCCTGAACGTGGCCTCTCATCACTTATCCCGTGGCGTAAATGAAAGTTAATAGCAGCTTCTGTATCTGCAGGGCAAATGTATCGTTGGCAGACATTTTCCTTGATGATAACATATAGAATAGAATCTAGTTGGGGAAGGGGGGTTTCAAAGCTTCCTGGACTAAGCTTGTCTGACCATTGAGCTTATTGAAGTGGTCACAGAACTCCTTTCATGTTCATTGGTCACTGACCCGTTTGTAGACTAGTCTGAATGTGCCTGATCTGCAATACCAGACATAGCCACTATACAATGTATGGCACTGTTCTCAGAACACAGCACTCACCTGCAACTTCTGTGGGACCCCAACTGATCTGATATTGATCACCTCGAGAAACCCTGAATATGCCTCCAGTCTAACTAATTGGGGCACATTTACTAAGGGTCCGAATCAGGTTTTTCCATCGGGTTTTCTGAATTTTACCGTTTTGCGCTGAATTGCCCCGGGTTTTTGGTGTATGCGATCAGATTGTATCGCATCGGCGCTGGGTTGCATGTAACTGAAATCGGAGGAGTGGCCGTCGGAAAACCCGACGGATTTCTAAAAAAAAAAGAAAAAAAAATTTTTGCTTGACACGCACTTACTTGCACCAGGAAGAAGGTGGTGAACTTCGGCGGACCTCGGCGCAGCAGCGACACCTGCTGGACATCGGGCGCACGACCTTAGTGAGTTGCCGGAAGACCCGAATCCTCGTCGGAGAATGCACCACTGGATCGCGACAGGACCGGGTAAGAAAATGAGCCCCATTATGTCTATACAGCCACCGAATCTTAACTCTGATATCTGTATTGATTCCGTTTGTTTCAGTAAATTCCTTCTTACTCCTCCACTGTACGTATGTATTTATAGATATATGAAATCAATAAATATCCAATTTATTTATATCTACAGTGACTCTAACTATTCATAATGCACAAAATCCATAATATTTAGAGTGCTGTCTACTTTTATTAAGCAAAAACATGTATAAAATATGTATCTAAATAAATATATATAAATAATGTACATTTTTATATATATAGCTCTATTTTCTAAAAAATGAAAATTATGTAAATTATTTAATTATACACTACAGTTCTAGCTTTTTATAGAAATAATGTAATCTAAATTAATCAACATTTGGTGAATTTTTTTGTAAGGGGTACACCATGCCACTAGAACATTGGGGGTCATTTACTAAGGGCCCGATTCGCGTTTTCCTGACGTGTTACCCGAATATTTCCGATTTGCGCCGATTTCCCCTGAATTGGCCCGTGATTTTGTCGCACGCGACCGGCATGCGCGCGACGGAAATCGGGGTTCGTGGCCGAGCGAAAACCCGACGTATTCGGAAAAACCGACGCATTTAAAAACGGAAAATCTGTCGCGGAGCTTGCACTTACCTTCACTCAGCTGGCCTCGGTGTATTCCAGGGCGTTCCGATGCTCTTCAGCGCAGCAGCGCCACCTGGTGGACGTCGGAGGAACTGCCTTAGTGAATCCCGGCCGGACCCGAATCCACTGCATAGAACGCACCGCTGGATCGCGAATGGACCGGGTAAGTAAATCTACCCCATTGCCTTATTATACCTGATGTGAATAATGCAGTATTTTCTTCCTTGTACATTAAAATTCACTTGAAAATAAAAAAAATAAAACTATTAAAACATTTGTACAGTAAAAACCTAATTTTTATAAAATGTTACTTTTAGATTTGGCATTTTCTTTAAAATGATGCAAAGATCTTCTCTTAGAACAGAAGTACAAGAAGAATCTATAGCGGCTGCTTGGCTTTCAGCCCCATCCCTGTCCTCCAAGCCGTACATTTAGATAGAGAATAATGCGCTATTGATACTTAATTGCAGACATTGAGAAGTTCGGAGGATTCTGGAGTCGCGCGGTGGCTTGATTAAGGGCCCATCAGAGACCCCGGCGTTGGAAATTAACTAATTCTACATTGATGCAGCCCGATGTGGTGACTTCAGGAATGGATATGAGAGCGAGCGGGGGGGAGGGGAGGGGTATGCTCCAAGCTACACAGATCAGGGACACCGTTTTATTTTTTTTTGCAATATCAGCAACTGGAATAGGTCAGAGACTGCAGCAGATCCTCATGGCCCGTTGCTGTTGTTATTCACTGCAGATCCAGCCCCATCTTCATTCAGTGCGTGTGACATCGATGATGCTCGGGTTTTCGGCTGAGATCACCAGATGATCTCCCTTCTTCGGCAAGGTGACGCTTTTTCTGGACAAATTACAATTTTCTGCCTCGAAAAGTGGAAGTCGGGTTTCACCTCATTATTTGTGTCTTGGCTTAGGTGTGGATTACCGCCTGCCTATTTTGCGAAGCCTTTAATATCTCATTCCCTGCGTGTCTTTGAAGAATGATCTGAGCATGAAATAGAATTATTATATTTTTCGCGACTGAAGCCGGCGATAAGTCGACTTATTAAGATTCCGGCTTTGTTTTAGAACAGTTTGATCGTCGGGGAGTATTGTGCGCGCTGTCTCGTCCAGCAGAATGGAGCGCTGACACGTAGCAATTCGGCGCGAGCGAGGATTGACTCTTATCTGATGACACAGCTCGGTTGTAACCGAGCTCAAGCGGTGGCGTGCGCCATACGGTAATACTCCGACATGAAACGTGCACTTCTACATATTATTCCAGAGCCTCGATTAAGCTTTCCTTCACCTTATACCTTCCCCCGTCATTTACTTCCTGAATGTGTATCATAAAGCCACGGAGAGTGATATTAAAGGGCGGGAAGGGCAATTTTCCATAAAAATGATGACTTTCAGATGGAGGTGCTCTCCAAAACCCTAAATTCTAAGTAAACCCCATGATCAAAAGCACAACAACAAGTTCAGATATGGAAAAAACCAACTCCAGCAATGCCAGGACTTATTTAGTAGAATTGGGTGGTGAGGAATGAGCCATGGGCTTTGTGAGACCACCGGAGCCCATGACCACCATTGGCACCTTGTGACTGCAGTTGGAGGTGACAATAGTTAAGGAGAAGAAGACCCTTCTACATTTGTTTATACCTACGACCCCACACTCAAGTGTGGGGTCAATGAAGAAGAAGGTAATACTCGCTGACCAGGACATCTAGTACAGTTCAAAAAGTTGGCTAATGGATAAGTCATAAAAAGCTCAATGGGGCCCCTGAATGGAAGGGTGTAACAGGTCAATCACATGTCCTGTAATTCCATTCTTTATGGGACTGTCACTGTACTGTAGCAGTCCCGTAGACCAACATCCCACTCCATTCAGTCAAGTGAATGATCTCGGGGGGTCCAACTGCTTTGACCTAGACTGATCAGAAAATCAATCACGATCCTGTGAATAGGAGAGTATGGGACATCTCCTCTAGTCCCTACCCTCACTTATATATATAAGTCCTGGTAAGCAGGTATTTCCAGGGCAGTGAGTACAGGGAGGGAAGTATGAACTTCAATTTCCATAAGAAAATATGGCTTTCAGATGGAGCTGTCCTCTCCGAAACCCTAAATTCTAAGGAAAAACCCTTAATGAAAAGCACAAGTTTGGATATGGAAAATAATTCAACTTCAGCAATGCCAGGAGTCATGATTTTGTAGGATCGGGTTTGAGACAACAGGAAAAGAATAGGAGGATTGAATCATGGGCTTTATGAGATCGCTGGTAGCCATGGCCATCATAGGCACCGTACCACCACAGTTCAGGGTAATGATGGTTAAAGAGAAGAAGTCCCCTCCGTTTGGTAATACTTGAGAAAAATTCAAAAACTTGACTAGGTTTTTTTCATTGATCATGACCAAGGTGAGTACTGGGAGGTCACATGATGATGAGGGCTGTAAGATATTTTTGGTTCCATTGCATATAAAGGTAAACAAGACGAAGGCGTCTCCTCCTATAAGTGCAACAAGGCATCTAAGAACCCTCATTATCGGGAGTTTACTCCGTGAGGTATTTTTTGGTTTCATGGTATATACTGGTGTCTACCAGACTTGTGGGTACCTGGAGATAAAGTCCACGATAAGACACTTCTGGTTCCATAGTATTTACCAGTAATAAACATGACTATGATGTCTTCTCTAAATGCCACCACAAGGGTTACTTTTTCTACTACTTACTTCATAATAAAAAACCATAAGATGTTGCCTTCTTTTATATGTGCCACCAGACAAAGGTGGACTGGACCATGGCTTGGCAAAGAATCTACCATAAGATACTTTTTGGTTTAACGGTACATACCCATAAACATGACCATGATGTCTACTTAGTACAACTAGAAAGGGGAGTACCATGAAACAACTTGGTGAAGAGACTACCGTAATATATTCGTGGATCCATGGTAAATACTGGTAAACATGATGGTCGTGACTCCTCTAGGTGCCACCAGGCATGTAAGAATCAGGAGATATCTTACTGAAGAGTCTACCATAACATACTTTTCCATTCCATTGTATATGCTGGTAAACATGATGATTGTGTCTCCTCTAGGTGCCACCAGGCATGTAAGAATTAGGTGAGGACTTCATGAAAAGTCTACCATGATATGCTTTCCCAATCCATGGTATATATTAGTAAACATGATGGTTGTGTCTCCTCTAGGTGCCACCAGACATGTAAGAATCAGGGGATATCTTAATGAAGCGCCTACCATGATAAACTTTTCCATTCCATTGTATATACTGGTAACCATGATGGTTTTGTCTCCTCTAGGTGCCACCAGGCATGTAAGAATTAGGTGAGGACTTAGCTGCTAAAAACGGGTTTTAAGAGCCAGTTGAAACTTGGAGTTAGGTATTAGTCTGATAGTCCGGGGAGAGCATTCCATAGAATTGGTGCAGCTCTAGAGAAGTCTTGAGACGCGAGTGGGGGTCCGTCACTAGGGTAGAGGTTAATCTAAGATCACTGGCGGATCTAAGAGCACGGTTGGGCGAGTAGACTGAGTATAGAGAGGAGAGGTAGGGGGGTGCAGCTTATACAGAGCTTTAGGAGGGGTTATTATTATTTTAAACATTCGAAAGGAGACTGGCAGCAAGTGCAGCGACTGGCATGAACTGTAGCATACATGGCCCCTTAATCAACGAGACTGTGTCAGGCAGAATTTGGGGTTTGTTTTCCTGGCTTCCATGTTAACTTTGTCGCCACCCTGCTGGTGAATCCACAAAAATATACTGGCAACTTTTATCATGTTAGCGATATTATTTGAGCGCTTCTGCTAACCTCTGGTTCCTCTCTGCCACCATTGGTTTGAAGCCTGAGTCCATTTAGGGTTATGTCGCCATGCACTCTCTACCTGCTGCCGCTGCTCTGCATGCCGTCCCCTATAGTGGTCAGGGTCAATTATTGGTGTTTTAGATGCTATCAGCTTCATTCTGCACTTCTGTCATGGCCATCTGTTGCCCATAATTTTGGCATAATGGTGCGATTAGGCAGCCTCAGAGCATCCATGCATGCTGCCCCTGCGTTCCTGTCCATTTCCGTGGTGTTTCCATCCTTTCTGAGGTTCAGGTGTTGCCAAGCTTCCCTGTGCAAGCCCTTGGTCCCTGAAAAATGCTCGAGTCTCCCATGGACTTCATGGGGTTCGTTATTCGAGACGAGCATCCGAGCATCGGGAAAGTTGTTTCTCGAATAACGAGTACCCGAGCATTTTAGTGTTCGCTCATCTCCAGTAGGCATCTTCATTAAGATATCTCCTGATTCTTACATGTCTGGTGGCACCTAGAGGAGACACAATCATCATGTTTACTAGTTTGTACCATGGATTGGAAAGTATATCATGTGACTTTTCATGGGCCACCAGGCATGTAAGAATTAGGTGAGGACTTCATGAAAAGTCTACTATGATATACTTTCCCAATCCATGGTACAAACTAGTAAACATGATGATGCATGTAAGAATTAGGTGAGGACTTCATGAAAAGTCTACCATGATATACTTTCCCAATCCATGGTACAAACTAGTAAACATGATGATATGATATACTTTCCCAATCCATGGTACAAACTAGTAAACATGATGATTGTGTCTCCTCTAGGTGCCACCAGACATGTAAGAATCATGACGGCTGAGTGGTTCAAGCGACAGCAATTCCATTTATTATATTTTTTTCTATTCCCTAAGAAGAATGGCTTGACCATTAAATATTCTTTTACCTCGTGTTACCCCATCATCTTCATAAACCGTAAGCTCTGGCGAGCAGGGACCTCACTCCTGTTGTTCCATACAAATGTTGTGCTCTGTTACATTACATTTGTATTTGTTTCCTATGATTTGTAAAGCGCTGCAGAATATGATGACGCTATATAAATAAAGATTATTATTATTATGGAGGCAGTGAACTAGTAGTAGATTAAAGGTGCTGCAACTATGTTAGTTGGATCTTGGATCTATTCCATTTTACTGGAGGGCCACCTACCTGCTCCTCTGGTGGCCCTCCAGTAAAATGGAATAGATTGAGTGCCTGTATGTGGCAGTCCCAAAAATTGTTCAAACCAGAGGACCGGGTAGGTGGCCCTCCAGAAAAATGGAATAGATTGAGTGCCTGTATGTGGCACTCACCAAAATTGTTTCAAACAGAGGACCGGGTAGGTGGCCCTCCAGAAAAAGACTTCCTGAAATGCGCACAGATGCGGCGCACCTTCGTGAGCAAATCAGACAGATTGGGGTATGTCTTGAGGAAACGCTGCACTATCAGATTTAACACATGGGCCAGGCATGGCACATGTGTCAGTCTGCCGAGTTGCAGAGCCGCCACCAGGTTACGGCCGTTGTCACACACAACCATTCCCGGCTTGAGGTTCAGCGGTGCCAGCCACAGATCAGTCTGCGCCGTGATGCCCTGTAATAGCTCTTGGGCGGTGTGCCCTTTGTCGCCTAGGCTCAGCAGTTTGAGCACCCCACCAGACATGTAAGAATCAGGAGATATCTTAATGAAGATGCCTACCATAACATACTTTTCCATTCCATTGTATATACTGGTAACCATGATGATTGTGTCTCCTCTAGGTGCCACCAGACATGTAAGAATCAAGAGAATCCACCGGTGGTCCCAGGCTCTAACCAGAGAATCCACCAGTGGTCCCAGGCTCTAACCAGAGAATCAACCGGTGGTCTCAGGCTCTAACCAGGGAATCCACCAGTGGTCCCAGGCTCTAACACTTTACGGTGGACCTCAAAGATCCAGCAGAAGACAACCTCATTTGGAAGTGAATCTATTCATGGTCTATTACTTGTAGGTTGATTCACAAAAAAAACTTTTATGCAATCATATTGATGATACAATCTAGATGGGGTTTTTAGGGGAGGGGGTCCATCATACCTGCTCACCAGCTTGTACTCTATTATGGAAGTTGTGGCCATCAAAGTTGTGGCCTTCAAAGCCCCTTGGGAAGCCATGCTCACCTACCGGACACCTCTCATCTATAATAACTATGTAAATTAAAGCATCGCTCTACCAGTAGGGGCCGGACAACAGGTCCTCGGAGGTGCACATGAACGAGTGGCTTTAAAGGACGTATGAAATTTTAAGTGAAATTGAATAAAATCAATTCCTTCTTGTGTCTCCTACACAATCATCACTATGCCATGAAATCAAAGCGCGTGTGAAGAACAAGGAAGGGGGGATGGAGAAGACGTAGAGAGTCAATGTACCATTCCAGTGGAGAATTCATCATTCCCGTGTCTAAAGACATATTAATTGGTCCGGGGAGGATGCGCCGTACACTGTCATGATGGCGTCTTCATCTTCTTGATGTGTGCAATGACCTTTTCTTCATCAATGCTTCTACAAAGTTTTCTACCATCAAGTCCTATATGAAGAGACATTGTTCCCTTTTCCTAATTCTCGTTTATGTCCTCTTCTAAATAAAGGTGGAGCCACTCAAAAGGTCGTAAAGTCATGGACGCGTGATAACAATGGCTGAGATCGTAGACCTCCATAGATCAGGCTCCTCTGAGTCCGTGGAGAGATTTATCGTTGCTCGTACACCTGAAAAAAGGCCATGATTTGTGCCGGATATTGCGACTACTAAGCCCTCTTTGCCGATTGGGTGGGGAGGGAACGGTGCTGCGCAATGGGCGTGGGATGATATAGCTTACACCAGGTTTGAGCTCAGACCATAATATGGATCTAGGTAAAGGTCAGACCTGGTGTAGAACTGGGCCAGATGGACAATGCGCCCAGCAATAGCTCCAGTGCCGTCGGTTATCTATCAGAAGGCTGGAGTTGGGTGTCCGGGGCTGGGATTCAGACCTAAGCTGCTGCATCATGTACCCAGTGTATGATACACATCCCCCCAAATGTTTTAGCACTGTCTATTACCGACTTATTTTTATATAGTCCTATAATGTCAAATATTCAGGCAGCATGTTATAGAGCAGGAGAAGCTGAGATTGTACATAGTATCCTATCTGCAGGCAGCATGTTATAGAGCAGGAGGAGCTGAGCAGATTGTACATAGTGTCCTATCTGCAGGCCAGCATGTTATAGAGCAGGAGGACGATGGCAGATTGTACATAGGTCCTATCTGCCAGAGAAGCATGTTATAGAGCAGGAGGAAACTGAGCAGTATCGTTCCAGTGTCCTATCTGCAGGAGTCAGGATAGTATGAGGATGAGCAACCCTCAGCTATCGAGCACAGGAGAGCAGAGGAGCGTGATTGTATATAGTGTCCTATCTGCAGGCAGCATGTTATGAGAGCAGGAGGAAGCGAGCAGATTGTACAAATTGTCTATTGAGGCAGCATGCTTAAGAGCAGGAGGAGCTGAGCAGAGTGTACCATAGTGTCTATCTGCAGCAGGCATGTTATAGAGGCAGATACAGGTTAGCAGATTGTAACATGGTCCTAATCTGCAGCAGCATGTTAGACTGGAGGACTGAGCAGATGTACATGATTCCTATCTGCAGGCAGCATGTTATTAGAGCAAGAGCTGAGCAAGTTCATAGTGTCCATATTGCAGGCAGCATGTTATAGAGCAGATAAGGTTAGCAGATTGGTAATGTTTGTGGAGTATGATAAATCGAATAATTGATTACTAACACTATTTTATTTCCTAGTAAGGTCCCAAGGGGCGGGGCGTAACATGCACACCACTGAAGAATTCCCTATCTATGCTCGCCCTGTGGAGCCTGCATTAGACATCACCCCGTAAATGCTATTTACCTCTATGTACATTTATATGTTTACTTTTGTAATTTCCACTATTCTCTCCTATAAATTACAGTAACTAGTGAAACTTTCCGGCGAGGAAAGACGGCAATTAAATGTCATATTGTTCCTTGAAAGTGTCCATTATCTCAACATGGATGTTAGAGGGAGGTGATATAGAGACAGGAATGAGCGGGGCGTGCCGGCCATAGGGCGGGGATGGATTTGATGCGGCGTTCTCTGGAAATTACAGCGGAGAGTAGTTATAGACCAGATTAGAATCCTCTATAGGATGTTTACTAAATTCATTATTATGGGCCGCAGAGAAAGGGAGGAGACGTGTTATAGGAAGCCTCATCATAAATTATGAGAGCGTGGTCTGGATACAGATGTGCTCTATAAGTCATTCAGCCGTAGTCACAATGTGTATTATGATTTATTATGTTATTGATTATTAGTAATGTATACCGCACATCTTCCAGGTATGGGTCATGATACATTAAAGTGTCCCCGGGTAAAGCTGATCTATTAGCTTTAATGAAGCAGTGAGCTTGACAACGTACATAAGAAGTTTCATGCAGCGCCTCTACGGATCAAAGGGGATTACATGAATCCACCTTTGTAATAATATCACACGGTTTACAGGTAATCCCCGGGTTACGTTATAGTAGTAACTTACTTGAATTTGTATGTAAGTTGAAACTTATATATTTTATAATTGTAGCTCCAGACCAGACAACATGTTTTTTTTGGCTCAGTGACCATTAGAGTTTTACAAAAATTGTTTGCTGTAAAAGGACCAGGATTATCATAAAGCTGTCATACAGCAGCCTTACACTGATCATTACAGTCTGGGAACTATAGTAACATCCGGAGAGGTCAACAGCGGGCAGAGGGGTCCGGCTTAACTGGGGTCATCTGTAATTAAATAGGGACTGCCCATACTTTGAAATAGAATCATCATGTCCATTTCAAGTATCTCTGTTAGTTCACTGCGATACCGCCAGTTAATTCTTAGAATTCTATCAGATATAAGATGATTATTATGTAAATTAGAATGCAAGTGCAATGGTGGGCCCACCTCAGACATTGTAGTCCAGTGTGTTAATGATTGTGTAAATATTCTTATATCTACATTGTCGTTGAATTGGAATGCACTTTTAGCTGCTGTGGAGGGACCTGCTGCTGTGATCACTGCCGCCCCCCCTCCCCTCTCCATGAACTTCTAACACACATTGGAGCTTCGTCTGGTATTGTCGTGAGAGGGGCTTTAAGTTGGACATACATGAGAGAAAAACTGAACTTTACTAAGGAAGAGGGGGATATAAAAGCTCCATTAAGTGAAGAAGAAAGAAGCACTTCCTTGCTATACTGCAAATTCCATTATAAAAATGTTCTATATTTATATATGCACAATTCTGGATTGAAAAGTTACAAAGCACTTAAAAGGCACATCAGAATCCGCGACAATAAACCAGGGCAACCGCAACTTGGTAAATCTTCTTATATTTTTTATCCATGGCTCCTTCAACTTTAAAATTATGTTAAAGCATGAGTGACTACACTAGCCCTCAATGATTTGGATTTTAGGACTATTACCCTTAACATGGGAATCCTGTGGTCAGAGGAATTGAAGACCCATTATGAAGGAAGTGAAATCTGTGGTAAGACAAAGTGACATCCCATGGACAACAGAAAGTGGACATCCTGTAGTCAATAGAAGTGATATCCTGTGGAAGAGGAAGTGAAACTCATGGTCAGAGAAGTGAACTCCTGTGGAATAGGGAAGTTAAATCTTTGGTCATAGGAGTGACTCCACTGACAGAGGAAGTGACCTCCCGTGGAAGAGAAAGACATGCCCATGGACAGTAGTGAAGTGACACTCATGGGTGAGGGGGAAGTGACATCCTGGTCAGAGGAAGTGAACCTGTGGGAAGAGTGAAGTTAAATCTGTGGTAAGAGAGGGACCCCATGTGACGGAGGAAGTGCCATACCATGGACCAAGCGAAGCGACATCCATGGACAGAGGAAGCGACATCCCTGGTCATAGAGTGACATCCGTGACAAAGTCGACGTCTGGATCAGAGGAAGTGACACTCTATGGTCAGAGGAGGCAGTGACATCCATGGTCGAGTAAGTGTATGTCAGAGGAAGATCTGTGCCAAGTGACACCTAAAATGATCTGCAGAGGAAGTGACATCCTATGGTCAAGGAAGTGACATCTGTGGCAGGGAAGTGACATCCCATGACAGTAGGAAGTGACATCCCGTGGACAGAGAGAAGTGACATCCCTTATGTCACGAGAAGTGACTCATCGTGGCTAGAGAAGACATTCCCATGGACCAGAGAAGGCATATGGTCAGAGGAGTGACAATTTCCGTGGCACAGATGGAAAGGACTCCCATTGACGGAGAAGAGGGACATCCAGTGGACAGAGGAATGAATCCTATTGGACAGAGGAAATAGTAGTGACATCTATGGTCAGAGAAGTGAAATCCAGTGGACAGAAGAAGTGACATCCTATGGTCAGAGGAAGTGACATCCTATGGTTAAGAGGAAGTGACATCCTGTGGCCGAGGAAAGGGAATCTGTGGTCAGCGGAAGGTGAAATCTGTGACAGAGAAAATGATATTCAGTGGTCAAGAAGGGCCAATCAAGAAAGGCAACTTGCAGTCAGTCAGCAATACCAGTCAAACTCGAAACAAGAGAGCCGAAGGGGATATGTCACGTCTGCCAATCCCCGTGGGGTTTCAGAATATGGACAAATCCCTTTAAAAACGATAGATCTAGGGCGAAATGGAAAGCACTGTCGTAGGTCCAGTTTTTCCCGTTTTATCTGTGCTGTCTCTCTTCACCTTATGTCTCCACGAGAGGAGTAGTAGTGTTAAAGAGCAGGAGGAGCTGAGCAGATTGTACATAGTGTCCTGTCTGCATGCAGCACGTTAAAGAGCAGGAGGAGCTGAGCAGATTGTACATAGTGTCCTATCTGCAGGCAGCGTGTTATAGTGCAGGAGGAGCTGAGCAGATTGTACATTGGGGGTCATTTACTAAGGGCCCGATTCGCGTTTTCCCGACGTGTTATCCGAATATTTTCGATTTGCGCCGATTGTACCTGAATTGCCCCGGGATTTTGGCGCACGCGATCGGATTGTGGCGCATCGGCACCGGCATGCACGCGACGTAAATCGGGGGCCGTGGCCGAACGAAAACCTGACGCATTCGGAAAAACCGCCGCATTTAAAAAAGGAAATTGTGTCGCGGAGCTTGCGCTTACTTTCACTCAGCCGGCCTCGGTGTACTTGAGTGCGTTCCAATGCTTTTCAGCGCAGCAGCGCCACCTGGTGGACGGCGGAGGAACTACCTTAATTAATCCCGGCCGGACCCGAATCCAGCGCAGAGAACGCGCCGCTGGATCGCGAATGGGCCGGGTAAGTAAATCTGCCCCATTGTGTCCTATCTGCAGGCAGCATGTTATAGAGCAGGAGGAGCTGAGCAGATTGTACATAGTGTCCTATCTGCAGGCAGCATGTTATAGAGCAGGAGAAGCTGAGCAGATTGTACATAGTGTCCTATCTGCAGGCAGCATGTTATAGAGCAGGAGGAGCTGAGCAGAGTGTACATAGTGTCCTATCTGCAGGCAGCATGTTATAGAGCAGGATAAGGTTAGCAGATTGTACATGGTTTTGTGGAGTCTATAAATCGAATAATTGATTAATAACACTATTTTATTTCCTAGTACAGGTCCCAAGGGGCGGGGCGTAACATGGGCACACCCATGAGAGAATTCCTCTCTTATGCTCCGCCCCTGTGGAGCCTGCACTAGACATCACCCAGTAAATCGAGTTACCTCTACTACATTTATTATGTGTTACTTTGTAATTTCCACTATTCTCTCCTATAAATTACAGTAATTAGTGAAACATTCGGCAAGGAAAGACAGCAATTAAAAATGTCATATTTTCCTTGAAAGTTGTCATTATCTCATACATGTGATTATTAGAGGAGGTATAATAGAGCAGGAATGAGCGGGTCAGTGCCGGCCATAGGTGCGGGGATGTGCTGATGCGGCGTTTCTGGAGAATGTACTAGCAGAGTATTTATAGACCACGATTAGATCCTCTATAGGATTGTTACTAATGCATTATATATGGCCGCAGAAAGGGAAGACTGTCTATAGGATAACGCATGATAAATTATGGAGGAGAGGTCTGGATACAGATGTGCTTTATAGTCAACTCAAGCCGTAGCACAGATTGTGTATTATTATTTTATTATGTTATTGAATTATTATTAATGTTTATAGCCGCACAGTCTTCCAGGTCATGGGGTCATGTATTAAAGTGTCCCAGGGGTAAAGCTGATCTATAGCTTTAATGAAGCAGTGAGCTGCAACATACAGGGGAAGTTTCCTGCAGCGCCTCTACTGGACAAAAAGGGGATTACATGATCACCTTTGAAATGTATAGGTTTCATAGGTTTGTACTTAAGTTGAATCGGTATGTAAGTCGAAACTGTATATTTTATAATTGTAGCTCCAGACAACATTTTTTTTTGCCCCAGTGACAATTTGAGTTTCAAAATTGTTTGCTGTAATGGGACCAAGGATTATCAATAAAGCTTCATTACAGACACCTTACAGCTGATTACTGCAGCCTGGGACTATAGTAACATCAAGAGACTTCACCAGATGTCACAGTGGGCAGATGGGTCCGTCTTTAACTAGGGGTCATCTGTAAGTTGGGTGTTCTTTAGTAGGGTACTGCCCGTATTTGAAAATAGATATATGTCCATCAAGTATCTCTGTTATGTCAATGGAACCCAGTGATTCTTAGAATTCTATCATATAGAAGAGATTGTTATGTAAATTAGATGCAAGTGCAATGGTGGCCACCTACAGACATCGTAGTCCAGTGTGTATATGAGTTGTAATATTCTTATGTCTACATTGTCTGTGAATTTGCATTGCACTTTAAGCTGCTGGGAGAAGACTTAGCTGCTGTGACTCACTGCTCCCCCTCCCCTCTCCATAGAACTTCTATGTAATCTAACACATCATTGAGCTTCTGTCTGTATTGATAGTGAGAGGGGCTTTAGTGCACATACAGAGAGTAAAAACTGAATTACTAAGGTAAGAGGGGGTTAATAAAGCTCAAGTAAGTGGAGAAGGAGGCACTTTACTTTGATATGATATACTGCACAATTTCATGTATTAATTGTACTTATCTGTTGAAAAGTTACAAAGCACTTAAAGGGAATCAGAATCCAGCACGATAAACCAGGGGCACTGCAACTGTGGTAATCTTCTTATATTTTCTATCCATGGCCTTCTTCAACTTGAAAAATTATGTTAATGAGCCTGAGGGACTACCCTAGACCCTCTGTGATTTGGATTTATGGACTATTACACAGGGAAATCCTGTGGTCAGAGGAATTGAAGACCCATTATGAAAGGAAGTGAAAAGTGGTCAGAGGAAGTGACATCTCATGGTCTGAGGAAGTGACATCACGTGGTCCGAGGAAGTGACATCACATGGTCCGAGGAAGTGACATCCCTTGGACAGAGGAAGTGACATCCTGTGGTCAGAGGAAGTGACATCCTGTGGTCAGAGGAAGTGATATCCTTTGGTCAGAGGAAGTGACATCCCATGGACAGAGGAAGTGACCTCTCATGGACAGAGGAAGTGATATCCTTTGGTCAGAGGAAGTGACATCCCATGGAAAGAGGAAGTGACATCTCATGGACAGAGGAAGTGACATCCTTTGGTCAGAGGAAGTTAAATCCTGTGGGAAGAGGAAGTCACATCCCTTGGACAGAGGAAGTGACAACTCATGGTCAGAGATAGTGACATACCATGGTCATTGGAAGTGACATCCTGTGGTCAGAAGAAGTTAAATCCTATGGGTAGAGGAAGTGACATCCCTTGGACAGAGGAATTGACAACTCATGGTCAGAGGAAGTGACATCCCATGGTCAGAGGAAGTGACATCCTGTGGACAGAGGAAGTGACATGCCGTGGACAGAGGAAGTGACATCCCATGAAAAGAGGAAGTGACATCCTATAGTAAGAGGAAGTGACATCCCATGGAGAGAGGAAGTGACATCCTGTGGACAGAGGAAGTGACATCCTATGGTCAGAGGAAGTGACATCCAGTGGACAGAGGAAGTGACATCCCGTGGACAGAGGAAGTGACATCCCATGAACAGAGGAAGTGACATCCTATAGTCAGAGGAAGTGACATCCCATGGAGAGAGGAAGTGACATCCTGTGGACAGAGGAAGTGACATCCTATGGTCAGCGGAAGTGACATCCTGTGGTCAGAGGAAGGGACATCCTGTGGTCAGAGGAAGTGACATCCAGTGGTCAGAAGAGGCGACTTGCAGTCAGTGCAAACTAGAAACCAGGAGCCAGAAGGGGATATGTACACTTTCTGCCTTATCCCCCGGCAGGTTTTCCAGAATATCTGGAAAATCCCTTTAACCGCTTACTCTAGGCTAAATGGCCAGCATGTCCCTTAGGTCAGCATTTTCCCGTTGTCTCTGTTGCTGTCTCTCTTCACCCTCATGTCTCCAACGAGAGGGAGTAACAGAAAGAGACAGCCAACATTACCGGAGAGTTAGAGCAGAACAACAGACGGCTTCTGTGAGGCCAATTAATAAACGTTTCTGCATAGAAATTCCATTTGGGATTAGTGCGGCATGTCGAGCTGATTCTTAGAGCCTGACAAATGATGTTATTTATTAAAATAATGACTCATTATTCCGATTGTTTGGCAGCGCGCGAGCCGAGCCTGGATCACAGGTTGTGGTTGCGTCGAGGTGCCAGTTTTCTGCTGGTGGGGTAGGATTCAGTAAAGATTGCTTCCCAGCACGTGGGACACCACCTACCGGGACACTTTCTTGCAAATCTTATTGTGCCGGAGAAACCTAGTGCATGTCACATTTGTGTTTTTTTGCAAGAAATATTAATAGAGTCAATACTTGTAATTTGTATTCAACAAAATCTCAATCCTATTTGTTTAACGCATTCAGTAAGAGCGGAATTCAATGGCGCACCACCCTTCCCGAGCCCCACCGACGTGCTCCAACTGGGAGGAACACAATCCCAAAAGGCAACAGTTCCACCATACTCGAGGTACAGGGATAGGAGGGGGTCCTTTTTCTGGAATTGCCTTACATTTTTGGTGGCCTTTGAACCTCTGAGATATCTAGCTGAGGGTAAGGTTAGAAGTCTGGAAGCTCCAGCAATCTGAAGACAATGAAATTGATGTGCCCTAGAGTAAATATTGGCCACTGGCCCTCGTCTTTGAGCTTTTCGGGTGAGTTCTGTCTCCCCTTGAGTAGCCTTGACCTCTAAGGTGTGCCATGCCTGTCTCTTACTCAATGACCCCTAGTTATCTAAGGCACCTTCCTCTACTGGAAGGTGCCTGAGCAATAATGGTTCTTATCTTACATGTACCTGCAAGAGTATTCTATGTCAGGGCAGTTTCTAAGTAATTTTCTTGTACCGGGCAAATCCCCAAAAATTACTACCACCTCGGAGGGGCTGCTGGAGACCCCCCCATTTCTTCCACTGGGTTGCGCCCAGGGCCGTCACCCAACCTGCCCGGTTCTATGTTCCTACTGACTGTTTCCTGATTGGTTCTACTTCTTCTGTTTTGTTTCATGTTCTTCATCTTTCGATGAGTGAAATTGACCCGGACTGTCTCCTACTGTGCTACATCACCTCTCAGGAGGGTTCTGTCTCCTCCTCTCCTACTTGTGGAGCCTCTAAGGTATTTGCTGGCACTTACTCAATGACCCCTAGTTATCTAAAGTACTTACCTCTACTAGAAGATGCCTGAGCAATAAAGGTTCCTATCTTGCTTGTAAGAGTATCCTATGTTCCTACTGACAGTTTCCTATGATCCTGATTTGTTTCTTCTTGTTTCTCGACTTCATTTCGGTTCTGGTCCTTGATTTTTGGAAGAGTCAAATTGACCCGGCCGGTCTCATTCCGTGCTGCGCTCTGATCGTTTCAATTTTGTAAGAGCTCCTTGACCTTGGCTTGTGCTTGCTGACCTCTATTACCGTATTTTTCAGACTATAAGGCGCACAAAAAATCTTTTGATTTTCTCAGAAATCTAAAGTGCGCCTTATAGTCCAGTGCGCCTTATTTATGCACCGTACTTACAGAAAACAGCTCAGGTCTGCCACCTGCTGGTCATACACCCTTATAACCAGGTGCGCCTTATAATCTGGTGCACCTTATATATGAACCGTACTTACAGACAGCAGCTACCTTGTACTGTGCACAGGTCTGCCACCTGCTGGTCATTCATCCTTATAATCTGGTGCGCCTTATAATCCGGTGCGCCTTATGTATGAACCTAGACGTTTTAGCAGGTATTTATTGATGGTGTGCCTTATAATCTGGTGCGCCCTATAGTCCATAAAATACGCTATTTTGCAATGGTGTCTTGACCGTAGGTCACATGTCAACTATAAGGGGATCACTTTAAGAGGTAGCAACCTGGTGACCTCCCTCTCAAGTGAAATCCAGATACCTGTATAGGGCTTAAGGGTCCGGAATCAGAGACATCCTATACACTATACAAGTAGACGTCACCCAAAGTCTCATTTATTAAGGGCCCGAATAGCTCATTTTTGTCGGGTTTCCTGAAGATTACCGGTTTGCGCCGTTTTGCACTCTGTTTTTGGCGCATGCGATCGGATTGTGTCGCATTGGTTCCGGGTTTCATGCTATGGAAATCGGGGGGGGGGGGGGGGGGGGGGGGGGATCGGCACAGAATAAGAGGAGCCCCTGGAGAGACCTGGGTCTGACTGGGCCGGCACAGAATAAGAGGAGCCCCCGGAGAGACGTGGGTTTGACTGGGCCGGCACAGAATAAGAGGAGCCCCTGGAGAGATCTGGGTCTGATTGGGGCAGAAGAGAATAGGAGGAGCCACTGGAGAGACCTGGGTCTGACTGGGCCGGCACAGAATAGGAGGAGCCCCTGGAGAGACCTGGGTCTAACTGGTCCACCACAGAATAAGAGGAGACCATGTCTAGACCTGGGTCTGACTGGACCGGCACAGAATAAGAGGAGCCCCTGGATAGACCTGGGTCTGAGTGACCCACCACAGAATAAGAGGAGCGCCTGGACAGATCTGGGTCTGACTGGCCCACACAGAATAAGAGGAACCCCTGGAGAGATCTGGGTATGACTGGCCCCCACAGAACAAGAGGAGCCCCTGGAGAGACCTGGGCCTGACAGGCCCACCACAGAATAAGAGGAGTCGCTGGAGAGACCTGGGTCAGACTGGGCCGGCACAGAATAGGAGGACATCCTTATGGGTCCTGGGTATGACTGGCCCGCCATAGTGCAAGAGGACATCACTGGGGAGGCCAGTATCTGACTGTCCCACCACAGTAGGACATTAGGGTTTGACTACCAGACCACCCCCTCGTGGAATCAGAGTCTGACTGTCCCATCACATTTCCAGAAGACCCCTAGTCGGGTAAAGATCTGACTGGCCCACCACAGTACCAGAAGACACCCCTGGTGGGACAAGGGTCTGATTTCAGGACTCCTTTGCTAGTGCAAGGGTCAGACTATCCCAGCACATTAACAGAGGACCCCCTGGTAGGTCAAGGATTTGAGTGGCCTACCACAGTACCAGAAGACACCCTTGGTGTGGCAAAAGTATTAGTAGTGTTGGGACTAGGCTATGATTGGGAAAAACACATTAGTAGAGGACATGCCTGGTGGGGACATGGTCTGAGTGGCCCATCACATTACAAGAAGACACCCCTGTTGGAGTCACCGTCTGACTGGCCCACCATAGTACCAGAAGACAACTTGGAGGAATCAGGGTCTAACGGACCCGTCACAATTACCAGATTACACCTTTGGTGGGGCAAGGATCTGATTGGACTACCGCAATCTACCCACCAGAGCAACCCCCTGATGGTGCCAGGATCTGGCTTTCTTGCCATGGTACCAGCGGACACCCTTGGTGGGGTCAGGATCTGACTAAAGAAAACACCCAAGATTTCAGAAGAGGATACTAGAAGACCCTCATATTACTTTAATTTGGCAGACCTGGTGACTCATACCTATATAATGTCTGGATTGTCAGAGACACTCCTGGCAAATATGGGCTGAATACATGTCCTAATTGTATATAAAGTTGGTAGGTGGTTATTATAACGCTACACAGTCTTATAGTTGACCCCTTTTTTCACACCCCTGTTTATATGGCACCCAATTCTATGTATGTGTTGCACATACATCAATTCATCCAAATGGACACCTTGTAATACGACCTACTGCCTGTAGTGGCCACTGTAGAGCAAATTCCCGATTTTGCAAAGGATCACCTCAAGCACTGGGATCAACACAGAGAAAATAGGCAGAATAGGTTTTTCCGAATCCGTCGGGTTTTCGTTCGGCCACGCCCCCCGATTTCCGTCGCGTGCATGCCAGCGCGATGCGCCACAATCTGATCGCATGCGCCCAAAACCCGGGACAATTAAAGGAAAAATCGGCGCAAATCGGAAATATTCGGGTAACACGTTGGGAAAACGCGAATCGGGCCCTTAGTAAATGACCCCCAATGTCTTTGTAGGGTTCAGTGCGCTGTCCTCATCTATGGTGCTGAAATCACAAGCACTCAGCTTCAGTCTATCCATAACTGGCTGATACCAGGAAACAATAGATAGTATCCTGCTGCATTTGGCAGGTAAGTTATACATGACAGCAGCCAGTTGTAGAGAATGGTATGATAACAATGATGTGGCACTCAACGTGTCAGTCTTTACTGAGGTTCTAGTATTCTATCTGAGCACCAGGAAGCGCAGGATGAACACACACAGTTTCTGGATTATGAAACTGGACATAAGAAGAATAAATGTAGAACTCACTGACACTTTTTTGTAACATAATTTTTTATAAAATTTTTACATTTTATAACAAAAAAATTAACTTTCATGAAGTGGGAGGATTTTAGAGCAATTCCCTTCCTGTGTCAGTCCTTACTGTCATTATGGAATTCTATTCATGCACTAGGAGGCCCAGTATGAACGGTCAGTATGACCTGGGAGGATTTTATAACAATTCCCTTCCTGTGTCAGTCCTTACTGTCATTATGGAATTCTATTCATGCACTAGGAGGCCCAGTATGAAAGGTCAGTATGACCTGGGAGGATTTTATAGCAATTCCCTTCCTGTGTCAGTCCTTACTGTCATTATGGAATTCTATTCATGCACTAGGAGGCCCACTATGAACTGTGAGGATTACAGAGCAATTCCCTTTCTATGTCAGTCTTTACTGTCATTATGGAATTCTATTCATGCACCAGGAGGCCCAGTATGAGCATTTTTATGTGCCGCTTTTTATGACCAGGGGCTGCATGAGATTACACATGTCTGGGATTGAAAGTCACCCATAATTTTTGGTATACACCCCTATGGATTGGGTCTCTGTTCAGTCTGATATTACAGGAATATCTGAGATCTGTGATGGGGAAGCGATGGCTTATGGTTGATGTCTATGTCACCTGTTCTGGGTGCCTGGACCGGTGCCCCTGGATTTGGGCAGTCAGCCGGTGCCGCGGAGTGTCCCTTTATCAGGCCGGGATGGAGGCAGCTGGCAGCCGGTGATTACTGGGGAAGGTAATGGCTTATTGACTGAATCACATCACAGAGGGCGAGATCTTCATCCACTGCTGCAGGACAGGAGAGTGAGTGACAGCTCGATAAGAGACTCACCTGGACTGCAGCCGGGCCTAATGGCAGAATTTACAATCGCTTATGGAACTTGCTGGAGACTTCAGTCGTGCGAGAAATAGAAAGCAGAAATCTCCCATCAGTCCTGAAGAAGGAGAGGCACCAGTTTAACCCCCTCCGGCCACAGCTGTTTTCTGCATCATCTAAAAGCAAGAACTTTTTAATGTATCTGCGGGACATATTGGGGGTCATTTACTAAGGGCCCAATTTGCGTTTTCCCGACGTGTTACCCGAATATTTCCGATTTGTGCCGATTTCCCCTGAATTGCCCCGTGATTTTGGCGCACGCGATCGGATTGTGGCGCATCGGCGCTGGCATGCACGCGACGGAAATCGGGGGCGTAGCCGAACGAAAACCCAACGGATTTTTAAAAAAAAAGTGTCGCTGGACACGCGCTTACCTTCACCCAGCAATGGATCGTGAACTCCGGCGGACCTCGGTGGACTTCAGCGCAGCAGCGGGAAGTAACTATTATAAAATATACAGTTCTGACTTACATACAAATTCAACTTAAGTACAAACCTCAATAACATATCTTGTATATAACCCGTACGTCCAACCATGCTGAAATCTGGTGTAAAAAGACACAATTTTTGGCTGTCAGATCCTGCACCCCTGATGCTGCCTCCCATCTTTCTGTAAGAGGTGCTGTCCGAGGCAAGAGGCTCACCTCGCCTCATGGATGGTGCAGCCCTGGTTATGGGAGACTCAGCAATATCAAACCTGACCGCAGCACCTAAAAGGTTAACACGCTCAATCAATGGGGGTGTTAAAAGCGGGTGTCTGCTTTATAATACAGCAGCCACACACTGAGGGCTTAGCCATACTGTCCATTGTGCTTCTTTATTATGTTATTATGTTGAGGTGTTAAAGGCATTTTTGAAAACAACCCAATCAAAAGAGGAAATAAATAACAATAATAATAGTAATAATAATAATAACAATAATAATAATAATCACTTTTTCCAAACTGGAACAGTCGCGCCTCACTTCTGGCCCAATGGAAGTAGAAGACAAAAAAATGTCTCCACCGGAACTATGGGATTCCCTTAGGAAATGTATCTACATTGTTGCATTCAATTTGGAAACAACAACCTCCGCCTGCAGTTTTCTAACTTTTCTGATGCAGATTTTGCAGCAAAAGCAGCAAAAACTCTACAAAACTAAGATGCCCCATGGGGTTTATACACTTTTTAGACACTTTTGTATGGATCTGTAGGAAAAGTTTTAAAATACAGGCGGTCCCCGGGTTACGTACAGGATAGGTTCCATAGGTTTGTTCTTAAGTTGAATTTGTATGTAAGTCGAAACTGTATATTTTATAATTGTAGTTCCATTTTTTGCCCCAGTGACAATTGGAGTATCAAAATTTTTTGCTGTAATGGGACCAAGGATTATCCATAAATCTTCATTACAGACTCCTTACAGCTGATCATTGCAGCCTGGGACTATAGTACCATCCAGAGAGGTCACCAGAGGTCACAGGGGGCAGAGGGGTCCGTCTGTAACTAGGGGTCGTCTATATATATCAGGTGTCCTTAAGTAGGGGACTGCCTGTATACCAAAATTTTGGGCCTTCAAATTTTGGTTTGTACAGAAGCCAGACAGTGGGACAGATTTACTTACCGGGTCCATTTGCGATCCAGCGGCGTGTTCTGTGCGGTGGATTCGGGTCCGGCCAAGAATCACTAAGGTAGTTCCTCCGACGTCCACCAGGTGTCGCTGCTGCGCTGAAGTTCGTCGGATTGCACTGAAGTTCACCGTCCTATCGTGGGTGCAGGTAAGCGCATGTCAAGCGACACTTTTTTTTAAGAAAATGCGGCGGTTTCTCCGAATCCATCGGGTTATCGTTTGCCCACGCCCCCCCCGATTTCCGTTGCATGCATGCCGGCGCCGATGAGCCACAATCCGATCGCAAACCCCGTGGCAATACAGGGAAAATCGGCGCAAATCGGAAATATTCGGGTAACACGTCAGGAAAACGCAAATCGGGCCCTTAGTAAATGCCCCCCAGTAAGTGCAAAGTTAGACTAGACCATCCTCAACTAGGCTAGACTTATCACCCACCACCAGAACCTTACCCGATCCAACACGATTAGCGGGAAAATGCCTATAAAATCCGAATTTGTTTCCATTCATATCGAGGAGGGCACTTTCAACCTTAGAAGGTATGGCCAGTCCCTTTAACAACCTGAGAAGGTAATTTATGGACGGTCCCTTTAACAACCTGAGAAGGTAATTTATGGACGGTCCCTTTAACAACCTCAGATTCAGCACAGCACAGATCTGCCATGTTCTTAAAGGGCAGGGAGGACAAGCGGAGATGTAATTGCTTTAATTGCTCGTGTGTAGCGCTCGTGTCGCCAGCGATTAATTGTGTAAATGGACGGCGTTGTCCCCCGTTATCACGTTATCAGGCGACCAACGTGTCGGATACCGAGTTGCTGTCAGGAGAACACGGGCCGGGCTGGCGCTATTTACCGAGGCTCCGGCACAGAGACATGTGGTGACTGGGGACCGCGCTCTCCATCTGTTTGCAGCCGGTTACAGTTTCTTTGTCGGAATGAAACAGACATAAGGCAGCGGCTCCACAATCATCAGCCGTGTGAATGAGGCATGAACGGAGATGGCAGCTCTTTACCCAGCGCTGTGAAATGAAAGCTGTAAGCCATAAAGTTTATGCAAAGGACTACATTCAGCCTCTCCTAACCCATTGGATTCCCAGGACCAACTTATACTGTACCACTAGGTCACCAGGGCCAATTTATATTGTACCACTAGGTCACCAGGGCCAATTAATATTGTACAACTAGGTCACCAGGGTCAATTTATATTGTAACATTAGGTCACCAGGGCCAATTTATATTGTACCACTAGGTCACCAGGGCCAATTTAGATTGTACCACTAGGTCACCAGGGTCAATTAATATTGTACCACTAGGTCACCAGGGTCAATTAATATTGTACCACTAGGTCACCAGGGTCAATTAATATTGTACCACTAGGTCACCAGGGCTAATTTAGATTGTACCACTAGGTCACCAGGGTCAATTTAGATTACTCCATATACACCACTGGGTCTTTGGGAACTGACTTTACAAAAAGACTGCACAAAATTACAATCATGCCCTTGGCACTGGATACCAACGACTGGATAACAGAACCAATAGGCCACCTGGCCACCTATAAATACAGATTATACAACTTGGCCACCTCGGTCAACATGGATGATGGTACCAAAGACTGGAAAAAAGTACAGGCAGTCCCTGTACGTACAGGATCGGTTCTGTAGGTTTGTTTTTAAGTTTAATGACCTTGTAGTGGGTTTACACAGTCAAGTTTCATTATTTGCAGATGATAATAAGCTGTGTAAAGTAATAAATACTGAGGTCGATAGTTTAGCATTACAGAGGGATTTGTGGAAGCTTGAGGAGTGGCCAGAGAAATGGTTGATGAGGTTTAATGTAGATAAATGTAAAGTTATGCACTTGGGCCATGGAAACAAAAAGTATAATTATGTTCTAAACGGTCAATTACTTAGTAAAACTGAAGCTGAAAAGGACTTGGGCGTATTGGTGGATGGTAAACTTAATTTTAGTGACCAGAGCCAGGCGGCTGCTGCTAAAGCAAATAAAATAATGGGATGTATCAAGAGAGGAATAGATTCTCATGATAAAGACATAGTTCTGCCCTTATACAAATCCCTGGTCAGACCACACATGGAATATTGTGTACAGTTTTGGGCACCAGTATATAAAAAGGATATAGTAGAGCTGGAACGGGTGCAGAGGAGAGCAACCAGGATTATTAGGGGAATGGGGGGACTAGAATACAATGACAGATTACAAAATTTGGGATTATTCAGTTTAGAAAAAAGACGACTGAGGGGAGACCTCATTACAATGTACAAATACCTGAACGGACAGTACAAGGATCTCTCCAAAGATCTTTTTATACCTAGGCCTGTGACCAGGACAAGGGGGCATCCTCTGCGCCTAGAGGAGAGGCGATTCTACCATCACCATGGTTCTACCATCACCATAGACAGGGGGCATCCTCTACACCTAGAGGAGAGGAGGTTCTACCATCACCATAGACAGGGGGCATCCTCTACACCTAGAGGAGAGGAGGTTCTACCATCACCATAGATAGGGATTCCTTACTGTAAAAGCAGTGAGACAATGGACTCTTGCCCTAGGAGGTTGCTATGTACATGTTTACGAGAGGCCTGGATGCCTTTGTGGAAAGCAAAAATATTGTTTAATCATTAAAGGTTGGACTAGATGGACTAGGTCTTTTTCCAACCTTATAATCTATGATACTAGTGTGAGGGGGATCTGGGGGCCACAATGTGAGGGGGAGATAGGAAGTCACTATGGGGCAAATTATAATGTCTTGTGGTGGGGCAAGTGTATTAGGGAATATTCTGGTGATATATCTTAAAATCTGAACTTAGTTTACTATTACTCAATTTTTGTGGATTTTTATCCTCTTTTTCCCACCTAACTGGACCTTCTCTCCATATGGCTTTGAGAAGCTGCAGATAACATGCAGTAGATATTATTAAACTGGCAAGGCTTTTACTTGTTTTCAAGAGCTAGCATTAGTCTTTCTGGCGTTTGGCGTTGGCTGTAGGTTCCGCTCCGTGTAGACATAACAAAACTAGAATAAAACCATAACTATCTGTGATTGACAAACTCATGATTGGACTTGGTATGATGAACCGTAATGTGATCCATGAGAGAAGTGCATTGACTATTTTGCTCCGAATTTCCTCAGTTTTCACTTCATCAGAGGTGTAGATGTAGCAGTTGCACCTGCTACCTGGTGCCTTAGGGGTGCGTGGTTCTGACTAACAAGAGGCATAATTATGTGGGGTGCAACAGATGGGGCCTTAAGCCTGGGCAGCCACTGTAATAGTCTGCTTAGTGTTTATAAGACCTACATAGTCTTCTTAGAGGATAATATTAGCCAATATTCTAAGTAAATATATTTCTAAAGGTGCTTTTGACATGAAATTCTGTCCAGATGTTGGTAATAATTCATCCAATCCTCACTGGCAATGAAATCAAACCCTAGATGTCCATAAATGTTGTGTAATAAAGAGAAATGGGAAAAAGTAATTGACCATAAGAAGAAAGAGTGCTGCAAAAAGCCATGGAAAGTCATGACACCAGCTGAAATCTATCAGTGATTAGAAAGCAAACTGGACACTAGATGGAAAATAATATCAGATAGTTCAATTTATGGCCTGTAAAAAGTTTTCTCATTAGCATCGGCTCCAGGATATAGTAGGCCCCTGGGTAACAGAGCTTCAGTGGGCCTCTTTGCAGTGAAATCAGGTGGCGCCCTTAAAAATTCAGAAACTAAAACAGCCCCATGTTCCCTAAAATATTACCTACTTTATCATCCCAAACAGCCCCATCATGGTTATTTTATATACCTCTATGGATTCATTATATACAATCCCCTTTACCAGGCGCTGACAGGTTACTGTGGACTGAGAGTCGTCCATGTGGGCCCCCCAGCAGCTCCGGGCCCTCTACACCTAGAGGAGAGGAGGTTCTACCATCACCATAGACAGGGGCATCCTGTACAGCTAGAGGAGAGGGGGTTCTACCATCACCATAGACAGGGGCATCCTCTACACCTACAGGAGAGGAGGTTCTACCATCACCATAGACAGGGGCATCCTGTACAGTCAAGGTCCATGTGTACAACTATCATCCTACTCAGTATGAAATTTGGAGGACCTTCAAGGTCCATGTGTACAACTATCATCCTACTCAGTTCAAGGTCCATGTGTACAACTATCATCCTACTCAGTATGAAATTTGGTATTGGGTTTGGCCATGGGTGCCCTAGAAGACTTGGGCCCTGTCTACAGCCCAAACCGCTTGTATTATAATTCACTATGGGTTTCAGCCCCTCCATGTAGCCATTTCCAAGCCAAGAATTGAAACTCGAAAATAACTTGCTTTCTGGTGGATCGCGGTGGTGCAATGCCAGAAGATCTGATGAACCTCATGAATCATGGAAATGTGGTAGAACATTTCTACTTGAAGAGACCACGTCCTGGAGAATAAATGGAAAAGGAACATTGCAGATTAGAAGTTGGGTTTGATATTATTATTGAGTTACCTCGCAAAAATGAGAGTCCGGTCTTGAGGACATCTATCAGATTCCAACTCTTTTTTTCTATGATTCAACATAAACTCCTCTTTGGTTTGGGCCTCGCTGACGGAATTGGAAAATAATGTCCCTCGATGTCGGATTTCATGCACCACTTTTACATGAAACTATTTCTATTTCTCTGAACGCACTTGAACCCTGGAGCCTTCAAAGAGGAGAGAATGGGATACAGAAGAAAGGAGGGGTAGCCGTTCTGAAGACAGTGCGGGCAGAAGGAGACAGAAGCAGAGGAGGTGTCATCCTGATGATTGATGTACTCTGCCTCATGTTATCCATAATCCCGAGGGGGGAAAAAGAAAAGGAGTTCGTACTGGAAATGGTTACCTTGTAAAAATTCTGATATATATGTGGTTCCTGTGCTTAACTATCAATAGACTGAATGCAAAAGTAAGACACCTATCATCTGTTATATCGTAAATCCAATTCAGTAGAACCACAGAAAATCTACATCATACATGGTCCATAAGCTTTTTGGACATATCGGGGCGTTGTCCGAGGCTGATTCGGGTCTGCAGGGATTCACTAAGGTCGTGCACCTAAAATCCAACAGCGCCGAGGTCCGCCGGAGTTCACCTTCTTCGTCCCGATGCATGTAAGTGCTGATCTTGTGATACAAATTCTTTTTTAAATTCTGCGTTTTTTCCGAATCCGTCAGGTTGTCCGTTGGCCACGCCCCCCGATTTCTGTCGCATGAAAGCCGGCGCCTATGCGCCAAAATCCGATCGTGTGCGCCAAAATCCCGGGGCAATTTGGCGCAAATCGGAGATCGCCGGAAGTGCGCGACTTGGACCCTTAGTAAATGAGCTCCATCATCTCTGTACTATGTCGAAAAATGAAGAAGACCAAACATAGGACAATGCCTTGGGTGATATCGGCAGGACAAAGGAAGAAGAACCAGAATCCCCAATCCGTGCTCATCTGGAAGCCTCTCGGCTTTTGTGCACCTACCCTAAGGTAATAATAGCTAGACCTGCCCTCCGAGGTATGGTAGGAAGATATAGGCGGGGTGTCATGCAGCTACCTTTGGCTCATGGTCCAAGTTCGACAAAAGAAAGGGAGTTCAATGGAAGCCGTCAACAAGTAGAAAAATAAACTCACCAGCAACAGGAAATACATACATACCCACATGTTATTAGGAGGTAGGTAGGTGGATTGGAGGGTGTGGTCCATATTCCGACCAATGAGCAGAGACATAAAGCTGATTGGATTTCAAAAAAGTTATTTTGCCAACATAATTATAGATAAACTTATCCATACAAACGTGCGATTTCTCCAACCCTCTGACCCCAAACCTCCAACTCGAATAAATCTGTATGTGCACGCATGTCACCGTATCCATATAAAATACAGATATACACCATCATATGGTGCACAACTGTATGCAACCCATGCTGTGTATTTTTATACGGCCCGTTTACGGTGCAGTGGGCAATATGACCATCCATTTCAATGGCCGTTTTGTACAACGTAACTTTTTTGAGATGTAAGAAATATAGAGCATTGGGGGGCGTGGCTTGGCCGCTAACTGTGATGGCCGCATGTTAGAGGAGCTCCGTCTCCACAGCGCTTAAAACAGCTCTTTACCCCAGGTTACCGGCAACAAACACCCCCACAAGATGCCAGGGGCTTCGGCACAACCACCGGGAAGGAAAAGAAGCGGAGCGGGACCCGGCAGCATGCCTATTAAGGCTTTTTTCTCCTCCGACGCCACGAGGCAGCAAGATGGCCGCGGCTCCCCGATACCAGCCAGCGCCACTCTCCAGTCGGACACTGCTAAACCGCAGCGTAACAAGCCCAGCAAGCTTCCGACCAAAACAACACCGGAGGGTAAGCAAGCACAAGCCCCGAGAGGCACCTCACCCTTCCAAATCCCTGATACATGGGATGCGACCTCACCTCAAAGCCCCCGCAATATGGCGCCATCTCCTCCACACTTGCAAGAGGAGTACAGCATGCCTCCCTTAACATTACAACTACAAGAGAACTCTTCCTCTGTATCCAACTCCTCACGGAGTAGTGTCTCCTTAGCTTCCTCTCCCTCCGCTAGCCCAGCTAAGCAGAAGCAAAAGAGAGCAGACAACTCCTCTCAGGAAGGACTACATCCCCATCATCCTGAAACACCAGATGCACTGGCTAAAATTCAAACCACTGACAAAGCAGTATCAGAGGCAAAACTAAAAGCGATGCTTGAAGCATTCCGTCTATCACTGCATAAGGACCTCTCTGGGTTGATAACACCACTACAAGCCGCTGTAAACGATAAAGGAGAAAGAGTGTCACAGGCAGAGGATAAAATGGAGCACATACCGGCGGCACATAACAGCCTGGTTGATTCCCATGACTACCTGGAAGAGAAAATCAAAACTATCCAAAACAAGCTAATAGACTCTGAGGACAGAGATAGAAGAAATAATATTAAAATAAGAGGCATCCCAGAATTGATACAAGGTCATATGTTAAGATCCTATGTACAGCAAATGACAAAGGCGCTCCTACCTGAGCTAACAGAGTATGAGCTGTGCATCGATAGAGCCCATAGGGTTCCAAAACCACCAAACTTGCCTGAGACGGTTCCACGGGACGTTCTCGCCAGATATTCGTTTTTTCATGTAAAAGATCAACTCCTTTCACAGACGAGGAAACTACAAGTACTTCCAGCTCCTTATGAAGAAATAAAACTCTTTCCTCAGCTACGCTACAAGCCAGGAAGTCACTCCAACCTATCACTTTTACCTTAAGAAAATATGAAATTCCTTACAGGTGGGGTTTCCCCACGAAGTCTGAGGACAGAGATAGAAGAAATAATATTAAAATAAGAGGCATCCCGGAATTGATACAGGGTCATATGCTAAGATCCTATGTCCAACAAATGACAAAGGCGCTCCTACCTGAGCTAACAGAGTATGAGCTGTGCATCGATAGAGCCCATAGGGTTCCAAAACCACCAAACTTACCTGAGACAGTTCCACGAGACGTTCTTGCCAGATATTCGTTTTTCCATGTAAAAGATCAACTCCTTTCACAGACGAGGAGACTACAAGTTCTTCCAGCTCCTTATGAAGAAATAAAACTCTTCGTTGACCTTTCCTCAGCTACGCTACAAGCCAGGAAGTCACTCCAACCTATTACTTCTACCTTAAGAAAATATGAAATACCTTACAGGTGGGGTTTCCCCACGAAGCTACTTATCCGCAAAGATAACGCCATGCACGTTGTAAAATCTATTGAAGAAGGGATGTCTCTCCTACAAACATGGCAGATCCAGCTTGACAAGTCTGCGGGACCAACAAGGAAGGACTTTCCAGCACGCATCGAAAGAGAGTGGCAGACCGCAGGGGGCAAATAAGACTCTCTCTTTTGGGGTAAAGTAAATGTAATATCATGGTTCTTTTCAAGTGGAGATGGGAAAGATGTGTCTCCTCCTCTTCATGATCACCCATGAAGTTCTTTTCCCCACTTGAAATTGCACCATTGCTGTTTCACACAGAAGGTGTACTGTATGTTCTTCAATTGGGCACCACAAAAGTGCCTTCATGGTTAATAGTTTCGGTTAAACTTACTTGTTTTTTGTTATTTGTGACTAGGGTAACAATTATATACACTCTCATTTATAGCTTACCATCCTGGTACCAAACAATGACAGAGGAAAGAGCTTTCCCAATCAGACACAATGGGGATTAAGATTGTATCAATGAATGTTAAGGGTCTTAATAGCCCCTTTAAGAGATCCATAATGTGGAAAGAAGCTACACAGCAAAAAGCTGACATACTCTGCGTTCAGGAAACGCATTTCTCCAGTAAGCAACCTCCCAAACTTGCACATCCCAAATACACTACACTTGTAACATCCTCATTTAGCAAAAAAAAGAGAGGGGTTATGGTGGCATTTAGCTCATCCTTAGCACTAACTATAGAGGAACAAATTATTGACTCAGAGAGCCGCTATATAATTATTATTTGCACAATCAATAACCTACGATATACTATAGTCTCGCTTTATGCTCCAAACAGGAAACAAAGCTCCTTCACCAGGAAGATTTTCAAACTTATAGAAAAAGTTAAAAAAGGCTCAATAATTATAGCTGGAGATTTCAATGCCATAAGTGACCCCTCACTAGACACATCAAATGTGAAAACTTCTTCACATAGAACATTCACTCTTAAGCAGCTGATCTGGTCTTATAACCTATTCGATATTTGGAGGCTACAACACAGTGGAGAAAGAGACTACTCCTTCTTTTCCAACAGACACAGGAGCTACTCCCGTATAGACTACATATTAATAGATAAATCACTTTTAGACAGATCTACAGACACCCGAATGGGGGATATTAGATGGTCGGACCATTCTCCTGTGTCTCTCACAATTTCAGATAACCTCTCTTCCCACAGTGATTTTGTATGGAGGGCCAAAAATACGATAATTAACCACTCAAAATATACCCCTAGATTAATAAGAGCTCTGGACGAATTTTTTAGATTTAATACCAAAGAAAATGGTAACCCCTTCTCAATATGGATGGCCCACAAAGCCTTCATTGGAGGTGAAATCACAAAATTGCAAATAATGGCCAGTAAAGAAAGAGAGAGAGAAATAGTATCTGTTCACAAGCAAATACACACTCTAGAGCAACAAAATAAAAACTCCCCATCCCCCATGGTAACCGCCGCAATATTAAAAGAGAGAGATAAACTAAGAAACCTATTGCTGTTAAGATTCGCTCATAGCCATAAATTAATGAAAACTAAGTACTACTCACAAGGCCAAAAGGCAGGTGCTCTACTGGCTCGCAGCCTCAAGCAAAAGACTCAGCAAAGTAAAATCCCTTTTATCAAACACCCCATTACTGGGGACAAAATTATTTCCCCTAGGGGTATTATAGAAGCCTTTAAAACTTATTATGAGGGACTATATAATCTCTCAGAAGATCCAGAGATAATACAACCAACTCAGGAAATGATAAATAAATTTCTCCTTAGAGTAAATCTCCCCCAAGTATCCCAGGCTCAGTTGGATCTCCTTAACACCCCGATCTCCCTGGAAGAAATCAGAGACACTATTAAAGGGACCCCCCTGGGGAAAGCCCCTGGCCCGGACGGGCTCCCCTCAGACTACTACAGGAAATTTGTGGATATATTGCTTCCCCATTTAAAAAAATCCTTTGATGTAGCTTTCTCATCAGGGGAATTCCCCAAGGATATGCTAGCTGCCCTTATAGTTACCATTCCTAAACCAGGTAAACCTCCCACCTCCCCTGCAAATTTCAGACCCATATCTTTACTCAACAGTGACGTTAAAATATATGCCAAAATATTGGCCGGAAGACTACAGTCCATTATTCCCACTTTGATTAAAAATGATCAGGTAGGGTTTATAGCGGGGAGACAGGCCCCGGACAACACCCGCCGCTAAATTACACTTATGCAACTCTGTGAACGCCATAATGTGACTTCCTCATTTATGACCATTGATGCCGAGAAGGCATTCGACCGAGTGAACTGGTCGTTTGCCTTCTCAGCTCTCACTAAGTTTGGTCTGACGGGCCCAATCCAAACAGCAATCAAATCTTTGTATTCATTCCCTACAGCCCGGGTATACACTAATGGATTGTTGTCTACTGAATTTGCCCTTAAAAATGGTACTAGACAAGGCTGCCCCCTATCCCCAACATTCTTCATTCTATCAATAGAACCCCTAGCTGAACTTTTGCGAATTGACCCTAACTCCACAGGAGTCAAAATTGGCCCCATTGAACATAAAATTGCGTTATTCGCTGACGACATAATCCTGATCTCTACAAACCCCTCCAAATCCCTACCCTCAATATTTAACCTGATACAAGATTATGGAGCAGTCTCTTATTACAAGATGAACACATCTAAATCCCAGATTCTCCCAATAGCCATACCCCAGGACCAATTGCAATTTCTTAAAAAACGCTTTCCGTTGGATTGGCAAACGGCCTCTATCACATATTTAGGGATCCAATTAACATCCCCCACCTCCAGACTGTATGAAGCAAACTTTCTTCCACTCATAGCTGAAATTGATAAAGACCTTGCTAAATTTGACAAGGTCATACTATCTTGGTTCGGCAAAGCTGCTGTATATAAGATGAGCATTCTCCCAAGATTCCTATACTTATTCAGGACAATCCCCATACAAATTCCTAAATCCTTCTTCACCACTGCTAATACACAAATTAGGAAATTTCTCTGGCAAAACAAATCCCCTAGGATTGCTTTAAATATTCTCACTAGACATAGACACATAGGAGGCTTAGGAATTCCTGACCTGCACGATTACTACATATCTGCAGTTGCAGAACAGTTGATACATTGGTGGCGCAACTCTAAAGAAAAAGCTTGGGTGGTGATGGAAACCCAATTAAATAATAACCTCCCATTAAGGAACAGGATGATTGCGGCGATGTGGCATCTATCCCCCCCACCAGTAATATATTCAGCAATTTCAATCTCAGATTGGGCATTTAGTCAAATCATCACCACATTAAAACAAGATCATGCTCCTGTTCATTTAGATCAGATTCCCCTGACCTTCCTGGAACAGCAAATCCCAAACATTAAACTTACAGCTTGGCATTGCAAGGAAAGAAAGAGCACTTTGCAAGATATTACATTAGAGACCAAACTTCTCCCATTCTCTGACCTGAAAGAGAAGTTCGCCCTTACTTCACAGGAAACCTTAAATTACTTAAAAATACGTAATTTTCTCCTTCAAAATACAGACCCACAGCCCGCAATGATCCGGTCCCTACTGAAATTTCTAGATGATGTTAATTGCACTAAAAAAGGTATATCTATGATCTACAGATTATTAAACTCCAAACATAAGTTGGTCAAAACATCATTCATACTCAGGTGGGAGGAGGAACTGGGGAATACCTTTGAACTTGCCCAGTGGCAAAAAACTTTTGCCTTTATACAAACTACATTCAGAAGCACTAATTTTCAAGAAGCAATGACCAAAACTATAATGAGATGGTATTTTTCACCGACAAGGCTAGCCTCAATATACCCCTCCTCCTCACCCCTTTGTTGGAGAGGCTGCGGAGCAAGAGGCACCACCTCCCATATACTTTGGGGGTGCCCGGTTCTTCAGCCCCTGTGGAAGGCCACATTTGACCTAATTAACAAAATAGCCAAGGCACATATCCAAAACACTCCGCACTTGGCGCTTCTCTTAATGGGTATTGAGGATATCAATTATAGGGTCAGAATAGTGGCTGCACACCTACTCATGGCGACTAAATTAGTGGTCACTAGGCATTGGAAGGAGACTTCCCCTCCCCTCTTCCAAGAAGTAATTAATGTCCTGAATGAAACTTGCACATATGAGCAAATCATATCATTACACAATAACACTCATAAGCGATACCTTATAAAATGGGGATCTTGGCTAGATAACTCGCTTTGCACAGTAAAAGGAAATATAGGAATCTAAACTTCAGAAATTATAGTCTGGAGATTACCCTCCCCCTTCACATCCCAGCCGTGCGCTAGCCTAAAGGGGCAGTACTGATAAAGTAATACTTGAGAGTGAGACAATATGGAAAATTAAGAAGCTCTTAGTCACTATTGTTTTGGTTTAATGTTTTGGTTTCCTTACATTGTTAACTTTAGAGATTATTTTGCTGCTCTCAGCTATGGTATAGCAGTATAATTGATTTGTGATTTAGATATATGACCTCGCTCAACCTTGCTACTTATAACTAATTCACAAGAGGGCATTTATGTCAACCAATATGCTAATCCTATGTACCATCATACATTCCATGCTGTAATTGTATGCTGCATTCTGATGTACTATAATGAAAAACTCAATAAATACTGTTATTAAAAAAAAAAAAAAAAAAGAAATATAGAGCATTTCCTATTTTCTCACGTATTTCTGTTCCGGACGCCCCCATAGAAGTCTATGAGAATGTATAAAATACGTATAAATCATGTCGGCAGGTTCTGATAACCCGACGTTGTGAAGGTCCGCTGGCCTCCTGATAGATGTTTTTTTTTTCTACCTGACAACACTTTTTCAAACCACAGAATCTTATTTTAAAGGAAACCTGTTACCAGATTTTTACTAATGCCCCCAGAAAATAAAGTTTGTGAGCTTACCAGTCACCCTGCTAGAAGGAGCAGTGAGTCCCAAGTGCATGTGTCATTCATGCGAGAAACTGTGGGGCACATTTACTAAGTGTCCCGCAGACGCACTTTCGTCGTCTTTTTGAAATTTTCGGGATTTGCGCCGCTGGGACAGGTATTTAGAAGGGGATTGAGTCGCACGCGATCGTAAATATGGGGCGGCCGTCAGACGAGCAGCCATTTTAACTTTAAAATTGTGTCGCAAGACAATGCACTTACATACACCGAGGAAGAAGAAGGTGAACTCCGGGGACCTGAGCGGGGAAGCGACACATGCAGGATATGGGGCGCACGATCTTTGTGAATCGCGGCAGGGTGCATGATCGTCAGACAACGCACAGCGGGGATCGCGACAGCACCAGGTAAGTAAATGTGCCCCTGTGGGATTTATCCCATGTGTCCGGCATCTTCCTCATTACCCACTCCCTTCAGCTGATGTCATCATATGTTCCCACCAGGGTGAGGGAGATGCCGGAGACATAGGCTGAGTCACACAGGGACTTATATGAATAACACACACCCTTGTGACTCGCTGCTCTATCTGGCAGGGTTCTAGGTAGGCTTACAAAGTTGATTTTCTGGGGATAGGAAGTATGGATTCGTTTTAACTGAAAACAGTGTGGGCAACAGTTAGCATACTGCTATGGGAACCTTTCATTAGGTTTATTAGTGAAAATCTGGTGACAGGTTACCTTTAAAGCAAAATTGAAAAGAAATGTAAATTCTACCACGCATGTGGATTTTTTACATAGTGCTTCATAATGCCGAGCTATTTTTCTATTGTTCCGAATCATTTCGCCAGTAAAGGGCACTGCTCCACTTCAGTCTGTTGATGGTTTTTCATTTTATCAAAGTCATTTGCATATAACAATGAACACTCACTGAATAAAGCTGTAATCCCACTCGAGGTACGGAGGTCTTTGAAAAGTAAATCTACTAGAAATAAAGTTAAATTACTAGTAATTGCAGAACTAAAGACCCCAACACACTACATAGACAGAGAGAAGATGTGATCTACTGCTAGTGATGAGTCAGTTGGGGTCATTTACTAAGGGCCCGATTCGCGGTTTCCCGACGTGTTACCCGAATATTTCCGATTTGCGGCGATTTTCCCTGAATTGCCCCGGGATTTTGGCGCACGCGATCGGATTGTGGCGCATCGGCGCTGGCATGCACGCGACGGAAATCGGGGGGCGTGGCCGAAAGAAAACCCGACGGATTCGGAAAAACCGCCGCATTTAAAACAAAAAAAGTGTCGCGGAGCTTGCACTTACCTTCACTAGGAATAGGCCGGTGAACTTGAGCGCGTTCCGATGCTCTTCAGCGCAGCAGCGCCACCTGGTGGACGTCGGAGGAACTGCCTTAATGAATCCCGGCCGGACCCGAATCCACCGCAGAGAACGCGCCGCTGGATCGCAAATGGACCGGGTAAGTAAATCTGCCCCAGTGAGCAGCTCTGACTTAGTCCTTATGTGAGATGGTGGCCTCATTATATCAAATCTGACTCTAATTGCACTCTTAGTAGCCAAAATGTTTTTGTGTAAGGGATGAAAATGTAGTTCCCCACCCAATCATGAACATATGATACTATGTTGTGTATGCAGCTCCTCTGAAAACTTATGAGTCTTGAAAAAATGTGGCAATAAATTGGATCAGATGTTCCATTCAATTGAAAAATCCTTTTAAAAAATGGAAAATATTTGAGAAATCTAGAAAATGATGCTAAGTAGAGATGAGCGAACATGCTCGTCCGAGCTTGATGCTCGGTCGAGCATTAGGGTACTCGAAACTGCTCGTTACTCGGACGAATACTTCGCCCGCTCGAGAAAATGGCAGCTCCCGCCGTCAAGAGACGGGGGAAGAAGATTCCCTTGTTGATAGCCAAAGCACCCTTAGGTCTGTTTCTCAGCGCATATCGGAGGAGGTGGAGGTGGAGGAGGATGAGGAGGAAGAGGAGGAGAATGTTGGCGAGACACAAGAGGGGACCATTGTTGAGTCCTTCACTGTTCAGCGTGTATGGGCAGAAGAAGAGGAGTTGGAGGAGTTGGAGGAGGAGGAAATGGACAGTCAGGCCAGTGAGGGGAGTGAATTCTTACGCGTTGGTACTCTGGCGCATATGGCAGATTTCATGCTAGGCTGCCTATCCCGTGACCCTCGCGTTCAAAGAATTTATTCCAGCACCGATTACTGGGTGTTCACTCTCCTGGACCCACGGTACAAGCAAAATCTTTCCACTCTCATCCCTGCAGAGGAAAGGAGTGTGAGAATGCATGAATACCAGCAGGCCCTGGTGCACAAGCTGAAACAGTATTTCCCTTCCCTTCTGACAATGCTAGCGGCAGAGTGCGTAGTGCTGCGGGACAAGTAGCGAGGGAGAGTAGGCGAGCAGGCAGCTTGTCCAGCACTGGCAAGGGTACGCTTTACAAGGCTTTTGCCAGCTTTATGTCACCCCAGCAAGACACTGTCACCTGTCCCCAGTCTCGGCAGAGTAGGGCTGATCTTTACAGAAAGATGGTGAGGGACTACGTAGCTGACCATACCATCGTCCTAAATGATCACACAGCTCCCTACAACTACTGGGTTTCAAAGCTGGACATGTGGCACGAACTGGCGCTGTACGCCTTGGAGGTTCTTGCCTGCCCTGCCGCTAGCGTCTTGTCCGAGCGGGTTTTCAGTGCAGCTGGTGGCATCATCACCGATAAGCGTACACGCCTGTCGACTGACAGCGCTGACAGGCTGACGCTTATTAAAATGAATAAAGGCTGGATTTCTCAGAATTTCCAATCTCCACCAGGTGAAGGAAGCTCAACCTGAATAATTGATCCACTCCTCCTCCTCCTCCTCATTTTCCTCCTTCTCCTCCTCTTTGTACAGTAAAGCAGAGGAAATGGGCACAGCACAGTACTACTACTCCTATCCTGTATATATGGACACAGTACAATACTACTACCCCTATCCTGTATACATGGGCACAGTACAGTACTACTACTCCTATCCTGTATGTAAGGGCACAGCACAATACTACTACTCCTATCCAGTATATATGGGCACAGTACTACTACCCCTATCCTGTATTTATGGGCACAGCACAGTACTACTACTCCTATCCTGTATATATGGACACATCACAGTACTACTACTCCTATCCTGTATGTAAGGGCACAGCACAATACTACTACTCCTATCCAGTATATATGGGCACTGTACAGTACTACTACTCCTATCCTGTATATATGGGCACAGCACAGCACTACTACTCCTATCCTATATATATGGTCACTGTACAGTACTACTACTACCAGGTTTGAAGGTAACCTGCCCATCTCCACCATTATCTATAGTCTTTTCCAGGCACAAAACTATTTATAGGATGTCAGATGGCTCCTCCTGTGTATAGTGGTGGTACAGTGGTACTGCAGCTCATTCCCTTGAATAGAAGCAAATTTACAGTTCTCCGTGGATACAGAACAGACCTTCCCACCCTATGAGTGCTGTACTCCACATACATGTGACATCATACATGGGTCCCCTTTCACACATTGCAGTTTTGAGGCAGTTTTTCTTCTGCAGCCAGTAGAGTAGAGCCCCTTACAGAATATTTTATCGCCTTTCGTGGCCTTAGTGGATTCCACCCCTAAGCCCCTGCAGAGGACGTGTCCTCTATACTATATATATACATGTATTGTGTGGGGGATCGCTGAGATCTAGAACTTTCGCTATTCTCGGAGGCGTAATAATCAGCGTGCAGCAGTAACCCTTTGTTGTCCATCGCCTCACACACTTCCATCTGTAAGCTGACATCTGATTGGTTGCCATGGCGCGGCGAAGGGAAGAAATTCCGTATGACATTTCAATATGTTTTTGAAATATGTTATTCGCAACCTTTCAGCGCAGTGTGGGGGCTGCTCTCCATTGTGTCAGACTGACGCCTGCTACATTGTAAACATAGGGATCCGCTCCAATCCGGCTGTCGATTTCTCACCATCCGGTACTGACAAAGTCCATGAGTTCTGTGTGACTGAGCAGCTGGATCATTAGGCAGATGTATGGCGTCTGGGCAGATGTTCAGTAATCCCGCCCAACGGCATCAGACACACACGGTAGCGGTACATTATACTGTGTACACAATGACGGATCAGATTATGTGGTCGTATCGAATGTAACGTATCCAGACACGGGTGTTACATGGCGCAGGGATAAGGACAATACAAGGATTCCATCAATTCATTCACCACTTAAAGGAACACTCCACACAAAGGCGATACATAGGGGCACAATTACTTACCAGTCCGGAGGAGTTCACAGAAAGTGCATTGTCCGTGTATAATGCCCTGTGCTGCGATTCACTAAGATCGTGCGCCCGATATCCTGCATGTGTCGCTTCCCCGCTCAGGTCCCCGGAGTTCACCTCCTTCTTCCCGGTGCATGTAAGTGCATTGTCCGTGTATAATGCGCTGTGCGGGGAGTCAGAGTAGTAGTACTGTGCTGTGCCCATATATACAGGATAGGAGTAGTATTTCTATACTATATGTCTGTAATACATTGCTAGCCTAGGTGACCATATTGAGCCTTATAGATTGGAGGTGCCTGGTTTTATGCACCTATAAGCTCCAAGCACAATGGGATTTTTCTTTTTACCCCTGGGGCAGATAAGACTAACTAAAATGGAACCAGTCATTGTTTCACATAGCAACCAATCACAGCGCATCTTTCAGGAGTGCTGCACAAAATACAAGCTGCACTGTGATTGGTCGCTTTACCAACAAAACAAGTCTTACTTTCTGGCGGCCACAAATAGTGATCAGGGGGGTGACAGATCAGTCATGGCTGGCGAGGAGAATCATGGAGATAAAAGCGGACGTGTCACACTTTCAATTAATATAAATTTACATGGAGAGACTTAATATAACGGCGCGAATATCACACAGTCGTCAGACATGTCACTTTCCGCGATGACTCTTCTATTACCTCCGCTAATAAAGAAAAAGAAAATATTCCTGCATGTTGTCGCCTTGTCAAAAAGATGCCGATTAGGTGACGATGACTAATTAAGAAACAAAAAAACACCATAAGAAAACAAAAAAAAACAACTTAAAAACACAAAAAAGATCTGAAACCTGAGCTACGACTCACCTGGATTTACAGGGGGGGAGCGAAATAATAAAAAAAAAAGGGAGAAATAGATAAAAATAAAATAAATAAATAAGCGCTGCCATCTCGCTGACATTTAAGCGCTATGTCCACGCTCCGTGGTGCAGTGATTGATGGCCGCGTCGTATTTTATGTCAGGTTCTGCTCTCCGGCTGCCAAGCAAACATTCCTTCTTTCAAGTCCCAGCTGAGCTAGTTAGTATTCACAGAGACACGAGCCACATCCAGCCTGCCGAGCCCGCACCTCGCCAATTCCAAGAGGTGACGCCGCTCCGAATACCAAATCATCCAGCGCGTGGCTCCCAGCCTCATCGCAACGCGCCATACAATTTACAGGAAACCACCGCCGTTTAGGGGGATGGATGTCACTGACTCCCACATGACAGGATGTATTTACCGATGTAGCAGAGCTAAGTTTGTCATTTAAAGAAAGTTTACCATCGGACATGGATAAACCAGGGACATTACTCATAGATCCAGGCGCCAGGACTGTGGTATCTTCTTATATTTCTTATTCATGGTCTCCTTCCTTCTACGATCAACTTTAACAATTATGTTTGTGAGCTAAAAGGGCTTCATAGGCCGTCACGCTGTGCAAGAGCAGGTCTCACCCTCCCCCCCTGCTCCCTCACCACTTCCCCCTGCCTCTGCCTGCTGTAATCTCACACAGTGGGAGGGTTAAGTGCTCCTGCACAGTGTAACAGCCAGTGAAGCCACAGCACTGCCTCCCCCAACTCCTGAGCCCTTTCTGGTTCATTTTAACATCATTTTAGAAGGAAGGAGGCCACGGATAACAAATAAAAGAAGATTACCACAGTCACTGGGGCAGATTTACTTACCCGGTCCTGCCGCAATCCCCGAGGTGCATTCTCTGACGAGGATGAAGTCCGGCGCGATTCTTCAAGATTGTGCGCCCGATATCCTGCATGTGTCGCTTCCCCGCTCAGGTCCGCCGGAGTTCACCTTCTTCTTCCTGGTGCATGTAAGTGCATTGTCCGTGTATAATGCGCTGTGCGGGGAGTCACTAAGATTGTGCACCCGATATCCTGCATGTGTCGCTTTCCCGCTCAGGTCCCCGGAGTTCACCTTCTTCTTCCTGGTGCATGTAAGTGCATTGTCCGTGTATAATGCGCTGTGCGGGGAGTCACTAAGATCCTGCGCCCGATATCCTGCATGTGTCACTTCCCCGCTCAGGTCCCTGAAGTTCACCTTCTTCTTCCTGGTGCATGTAAGTGCTTTGTCTTGCGATACAATTTGAAAGTTAAATCCTGCGCTCAGTCCGAATCAGTCGGATCGTCCGATGAAAGTGCGTCTGCGGACCCTTAGTAAATAAGCCCCATAGTGTGAAATTCAGTCAAACGGGTAGAATGGTTCCATATTTATCAGGTGTTATAATAATGTTGGCACCAATCGCTCGATATTAGACACTTTCCTCATAACAACTTTTGGTTAATGCTCACACATTTTACATCTTCTCTGAGACACAAATCACAAATTTCCCATCCACACCTGCCAGCGCTAGGAGCCATATTTTTTTTTTTTTTGAGAAATTACAATAACCTGACACCAAAGTAATGAAATAACAGCAAATACTACAACCCCCACCCAATTAATTATCATAGGACAAACCAAAACTACCGATAACTGAAAACAAACCACACCCACTAATTAACATAAATGAACATAAACACACCCCACACTGTGTAATTACAGGACACCCCACACAAATAACATATCCCACATCTATAAATTATTTTTTTTAATTAACTAACTAACACAGAATACACAATACATACTAGAATAAACCCCACGTCCACACCGTTCCCTTCCCCCCAGACACAGGTCTAACGTCCAAAGTTTGCGTTAAGTAGTTCAGACCAAGACATCAATATGAGTTCATAAAGAAATAAATCCCACCATCACCTGACCACTAGACTGACTAGAAATAACGTGCAGCGGTCCCGGCCACCCAGGCCTCTGAATGCTCCATAGGCCCACTCCGCATAGGAGAGACCGGCCAACCCGGGCCAAGGATGAAAGCGCCCACCCGGTTGTACACCTCTGTGTTATAGGGGCACTGAAGCAGGAAGTGGTCCATGCTCTCCAGCAGACCACCGCACTCCTCCCGGGGACAACCCCTTTCCTCAGAGCTCCTACACTTCAGATTGTCCCTCACACACAGCTTTCCATGGAAGCAGCGCCAAGTCAAGTCCCAAAACTTCAAGGGGATGGGTCAAGAGGACCAACTTGTCATAGAGTTTCCTCACCCCACCGGCAAATCACCGGGATACCGTAAGCTGGAAGATGCCCATGCGGTGTGCGAAGATTCACTCGCCCTCCTGTCTCTCATTCCTGGAAGAAAGGCCAAAACCATCCCCTGCAGGAGTATACCCACGGAGGAGCCCTCTCTTTCCAGAGGTTGGCGATATTGATCTTAAGAAAGGTATTCACTAGGAACACCACAGGGTTGACCATACACAACCCTCCTTGTCTCCTCGTGCGGTAAGTAACCTCCCTCTTGATAAGGTTCAGTCTATTCCCCCATAACAGCTGGAAGAACAGACTGTAGACCCGAGCCCAGAGGGGTTCTGGCAACATGCACACACTGCCCAGATATATCAGCAATGGGAGCAGGTAAGTTGTGATCATGTTCACCTTTTTCCTGAAGGGGAAAGACCAACCCTTCCACTGGTCCACCTTCTGGGCGGCGATCTTAAACCATTTTCAATACCGAAAATTCTGACAGAGTCTTGGGGCCCAGGAAGAGTGTCCGGAAGATAAAAACCTGGAGACTCTCACACTTATCCCGGTTGATCTTGGACCCAGAAGCCTCTGAGTAGTGGTCAACCTCCGACATCCATAACCCATTGCGCCTCCCCTCATGAGGACCCAAAATGGGGACATCATCGGCATATGGTACCAGTCGAAGAGTGGCTTCCGGTGCCAGCTAATCCAACTTTTCACAAGTCGGAAACTCTCTAACCCAAAATTTTTAGCCAATCGACAAACCCACCCAGCAGGCCATACCTCGGAAGGATAAACTAGAGGTACTCATGGTTGATCAGATCAAAAGATTTTGCTTGATTCAAGGACAGCAGGGCAGACCTCCTCATTGACTTTGGCAGAGCGCCCGAGGAAGACACTCATTGAACACCTCAATCAAGAGGGTAACCAAGGAGTCTTTAAAGGTCATAATAGTCAGATGTATAGCTTTAGGGGTCATTCACTAAGGGCCCGAATCACGTTTTTCCGGCGGGTTACCCAAATTTATCAGGTTTGCGCCGATTTTCCCTGAATTGCCCTGGGATTTTGGCGCACGGGATCGGATTGTGGCGCATCGGCGTCGGCATGCACGCGACGGAAATCGGGGGGTCGTGGCCGTACGAAAACCCGACAGATTCGCAATAACCGCTGCATTTAAAAAAAAAAAAAAGTGTCGCTGGACACGCGCTTACCTGCACCCGGCCCGGCTTGGTGAAGTTTAGTGCATTCCGAAGAACTTCAGCGCAGCAGCGACACCTGGTGGATGTCGAGTAAGTAAATCTGCCCCTTTGTCTTTATCTAAAATGATATCCAAAAAACGAGCTATGCTTTAAAGTTAAAATTTCCGGTGCAAAAATTCTGCTTGAAATTTCATGTTCTTTATTTATTGGAGATTCTTCATTCATCTTTTTCTCAACCAGTTCTGAGAAATCTCTGTTATTACCTGTAGAGGAAATGGAAATGCAACCCCCCCCCCCCCCCCCCAAAGAGTTTACTATCCAGTCCCAGTCATGTGCTACTCATTATTAATACTATTAGTTTGGGTCCTACACTTAGTCCAGGGGCCATATTGACCATTAGAGGGGGTGGGGGGGGGGTTAGACTGTTGGTTGTTACTTATTACTTACTATTACTATCCTCAGGCGAGAGCATCCAGCGTGTAACCCTCCCCCCATAATTGACGTTACACCCTCAATGTGAATGGTCATATTAGAGCAGCGCATTCTTCAGAGTCTTAATAGAAACTTAGGATGGATGCAGGCAGAACTCCGCAGCAGGATTTGGTGTTTGTCTGAGCTCCTGTCATTTCTCTCCTCCAGGTGCAAACATCCAAGAGACAAGAACTCTCTGTTCCTTTCACTACTGACGTTCGACAAACAGCAAGATCCCGAGCTCCTGGTTATCAGGATAAGTGGTTTGACTGTGATGACAAAATGACAGTTCAGGAGAAAAAAGGCAAGAAAAAGCTTAGACTAAGAGAGAAGAAATGATACAGTCCACAAAATAACACGGACATGAAACATACATGTCAGCTAACACATATGTGCAGTCATATCAATAGATAGGGGGATATGAAGCTGCAGTCATATCAGTAGATAAGAGTATATGAAGCTGCAGTCATATCAATAGACAGGAGGATATGAAGCTGCAGTCATATCAATAGATAGGGGGATATGAAGCTGCAGTCATATCAATAGATAGGAGGATATGAAGCTGCAGTCATATCAATAGATAGGGGACATGAAGCTGCAGTCATATCAATAGATAGGAGGATATGAAGCTGCAGTCATATCAATAGATAGGGGGACATGAAGCTGCAGTCATATCAATAGATAGGGGGACATGAAGCTGCAGTCATATCAATAGACAGGAGGATATGAAGCTGCAGTAATATCAATAGGAGGATATGAAGCTGCAGTCATATCAGTAGATAGGAGGATATGAAGCTGCAGTCATATCAGTAGATAGGAGGATATGAAGCTGCAGTGATATGAGAAGATAAGAGGATATGAAGCTGCAGTCATATCAATAGATAGGGGGATATGAAGCTGCAGTCATATCAATAGATAGGGGATATGAAGCTGCAATCATATCAGTTAGATAGGAGATATAAGCTGAAAGTTCATATCAAGAGACAGTGAGGATATGAGCTGCAGTCAGAGAATAGAAGGAGGATATGAAGCTTGCAGTTCAGTCACATATCATAGATATGGGGATATGAAGATGCAAGGTCATATCAATAGATATTTTTAAAGATAGAACGGGGATTAATGAAGCGTGCAGTCATATCTAATGATAGGGGGATATGACAGCTGCAGTCATATCACTAGCTAATAGGGGCATATGAAAGCTGCAGTTCTATCAATAGATGAAGGAGGATATGATAGCTGCAGTATAATCAAATAGAATTGGGATATGAGAGTGCAGCCTCATATCAGTTAGATTAGGAGGATATAAGCTGCAGTCATATAGTAGTAGATTTGATAGGGGGATGATGAACGTCTTCCAGATACAGATATGAACGTTGTCATAGAATATGGGGGGATATGAAGCGTTTGGCAGCTACATATCAAGTAATAGGAGGACCTATGAAGTGCAGTCATATCAATAGAATCAGGAGGATATGAAGCTGCGTCATATCAAATAGACTTGGAACGGTCATATGCAGGAGCGTAAGAGTCAATATCATAGCATAGGAGGATATGAAGTGCAGTATATCCAAGAAGGAGGATATGAAGCTGCAGCTCATGACCTAAATAGGAGGAGATGACAGGCATGCATATGTAAAAGTGTCAGTCATAATGAGGAGATATGAAGCTGGCAGTCATATATCAATAGATAGGAGGATATGAGCTGCAGTCTAATCTATAGTAGGAGGATTGACGAGTCTAGTCATATCAATAATAGGGGATATGAACGCTGCAGTTACAATCACATAGACAGGAGGATATGACGCCTGCAGTCATATCAGTAGATAGGGGGATATGAAGCTGCATAGGTCTAATAATAGACGTGAACGCATAATCAACGGGGATAATGAAGTTGTGCAGTCATATCAGTAGTATAAGAGGATTGAAGTTGCAGTGCATATCAATAGATCAGGAGGATATGAAGCTGCAGTCTATCATAGATAGTAGGAGGGATATGCAGCTGCAGGTACTATCAATAGATAGGAGGACCATGAAGCTGCAGGTCAATCCATAGATAGGAGGATATGAAGCTGCAAGTCTATAAGCATAGATAGGGGGTTGAACTGCAGTACATATCAATAGATAGGGGGATATGAGCATGTGCAGTCATATCATAGAGAGGAATGACGGGTATCATGATAGATAGAAGCCTGCAGTCAATATCATAGAGATGGAGGAAGCGAAGCTACATTTGATAGATATGAAGCTGCAGTAATATCAATATAGGGGGATGAAGCTTGCAGTTAGTCATAGATAGGGGGAATGAAGCTGCAGTCATTATAAATAGATAGTGAGGATGATGAAGCTGAAGGTCGAATAAAGAGATGTATGCGCCAGGAAGGATTGATGAACGCGCGAGCGCGACCCTAGCGAACGTATCATTAGCTAATTAGAGTTGGAGTATATGGTAAGAAATGTGCAATTCAATAGTTGAAATGGTGTATAAAAGAGGATGTTGAATCGTAAGATAGGCAGGCATACGCTATCGAATGAAGTTGTGGGAGAGAGAAATCGACGTTGTAGTCTGTGCGTCGGACGTGTCGGAGCGGCGCGGTGATTTCGTGCTGCAGTCATATCAATAGACAGGAGGATATGAAGCTGCAGTCATATCCATAGATAGGGGGATATGAAGCTGCAGTCATATCCATAGATAGGGGGATATGAAGCTGCAGTCATATCCATAGATAGGAGGATATGAAGCTGCAGTCATATCAATAGATAGGAGGATATGAAGCTGCAGTCATATCCATAGATAGGGGGGATATGAAGCTGCAGTCATATCAATAGATAGGAGGATATGAAGCTGCAGTCATATCAATAGATAGGAGGATATGAAGCTGCAGTCTAATCAATAGATAGG